>CM035168.1:3848236-3979053 GCA_020205615.1 Panax quinquefolius
GTGGCATTTATTATGGTTTGTCTTAAGACATTTAATTAGTTTAAGACTATTATGTTATGGATTAGAGCCTTGCTATTAAATTTATTAGTTTTGTTGTGTTTTGAGTAACCTCTCTTTCTATTTCGGAAAGGGGGTGTTACTGAGTTAATATCAAAGCCGTGTTCTTTCTTGTAGAAAACCTATTTAGGTTTGACTTCATGAGTTATGGGTAGACTTAAGGTTAGGTTTTTTGTTACATTTGATTTTCATTCAATTATCATATCCGCTATATTTGAATTTGTCTCTAATCTGCTTTGTTTATATTCATGATCTCTTTCTTAGATGGCTCGTAGATCCACTAGAGTTGCTGGGAGGCGAGGTAACAATAGGGGAAGAGGTGAGGGTCAGCCCAATGAGCAACCTAATAATTAGATGAATGCTCAGTTGGCTACCTTGGTGAATCAGGCAGTGAATCAAGCATTCCCTCAGTTGGTGGCACACAGGTTATGTAATGCAATGCAAATAATTGCCACCGAAATTCCCCGCGAAAGAGAACCCGGGAAATAATGGTCCACAGACAAACGAAGAGGACGGGAATGCAGATGGTCTTGATCAGCAGGTGGTTCCAATGTATGTGTGGTTGGAAAGGTTTCAAAAGCAGAAACCATAGGCATTCAGTTTAGCTCCAACTCCAATTGATGCAGAAAATTGGATTGCCCACTTAGAGAAGATTTTCGATGTGTTGGGGTGCTCGGATAATCAGAAAGTGTTGCTAGCTGCTTACAAGCTGGAAGGGGATGCGCAGAGGTGGTGGAAAGCGTTGAAAACAACAAAGGGTAATGGTTATGTTGATGCACTTAGTCAAGCGTAGTTTTGTGAGGTCTTTTATCGCCAGATTCCCACCGGGCCGATAAAGAGGCCTATGCCAGAGAGTATCTGTCTATTCAGCAGAAAGATGATGAGTCCATCACGGATTTCATGACGAGGTTTACTAGGTTGACAGCCTTTGCGGGAATTTCTGTAGGGACTGCAATGAACAAAGCGAGAAGTTCAAGTGGCGGATTCATTATAGATATCGTCAAGATCTTATTAACAATAAGTTTACTGACGTGTCGATGGTAACAATGCGGCCAAGAATATTGAGATGGAGCGACGGGACTTTCTTGCTTCTAAACCAGATGAGAGTTGAAAGAAGGACGAGATGACCAGCAGGTCAAACTTCGATTCAAAGTATGGAGAAATCGGTGGTCATTGAATAGAAATCGTGGTGGCCAACAAGTAGCGCGGTGGTCAAAATCAAAACAGGGGTTATCGGCAGATGCCTCAAAGAAGCGGCGTAATCGCCACCGCAGCTACCTTGGAATGGTCGAATCGTCGGCCAGGGGCGTAATCGCCGCCAGGACGTAATCGTGGTCGCTTTAAGGACCACCGGTGGTGGGGTAACCCAAATCTCATTCTGATAGCTCCTTGTGCTATTTGTGGGGCTATTCATCCGGGGAGGCAGTGCCACAGACTCACAGGTGCATGCTTCTTGTGTGGACAGATGGGTCATATTGCTAGGGATTGTATCGGTCCACGCAGAAATGGTGGAGGTGGTGATAATGGTGGTAATGGAGGTCAGCGTCAAGGTGGTCGAGTATTTGCCTTGACATATAACCAAGCGGCAGGTGCACCAGGTACTATTTCTAGTACTCTTTTAGTTGGCAATCATGAGGCGTCTATTTTGTTTGATACGGGTTCTACTCATTCCGTTGTTGCTCAGTCTTTTGTTCGGCACCTGGGTGTGCCATCTCAGTCTTTAGATTCTGTTATGTCTATTGCTACCCCGATGGGGACTTCTGTTGTTATTTCTGATTTGTATCGAGGGTGTCCGATAAGTTTTGGGGATAAGATTCGTAGGGCTAATCTTCTTCTGATGAGTATGCATGATTTTGACGTCATTCTGGGGATGGATTGGTTGGATAAGCACCAGGACAATATCGATTGTCAGGCGAAGAAGGTTATATTTGGAGATGTGAAGTCTCTTGAATTCGTATTTCAGGGTTCACAACCAAGCAGGGTAGTGAAGTTGATTTCAGCTTTGAAGGCTGAAAAGTTGGTAGCAAAGGGTTGTGAGGGGTATTTGGCATTTGTGAAAGATACCTCTAAGGGTGAGTCTTGTATTGAGGATGTTCCAATTGTTCGTGATTTTTTCGATGTGTTTCCTGAGGAATTGTCAGGGTTGCCACCACAACAGAAAGTAGAGTTTGCTATTGAGCTTGTTCCTGGTGCGGAGCCTATCTCTAAGGCGTTGTATCGGATGGCACCGTTGGAGTTGCAGGAGTTGAAGGTGCAGTTGCAGGAATTGTTAGATCGTGGCGTGATTCGGCCGAGTGTTTCGCCGTGGGGTGCTCCGGTCTTGTTTATAAAGAAGAAAGATTGGTCTATGAGGCTCTGTATAGACTACAGGGAGTTGAACATGATCACCATCAGGAATCAGTATCCATTACCGAGGATTGATGACTTGTTTGACCAACTTCAAGGGGCAAAGTATTTTTCGAAGATAGACTTGAGGTCGGGCTATCATCAGTTGAGGGTGAGGGATGAGGATATCCCTAAGACAGCTTTTCGCACTCAATCTGGGCATTACGAGTTTCTGGCGATGCCATTCGGGTTGACAAACGCTTCAACGGTGTTTATGGATTTGATGAACTGGGTGTTCAGGGAGTACTTGGACCAATTTGTCATTGTCTTTATTGATGACATTTTGGTTTACTCCAAGTCTAAGGAAGAGCATGAGGAGCATCTCCGCACAGTGTTGGGGATTTTGCAGAAAGAGAAGTTGTATGCTAAATTCTCTAAATGCGAGTTCTAGTTGGAGCAGGTTGTAAGACCCCGAAATTTTTTTTAAATAAAAAGGAATTTCCTTTATTTATTATCTTGAAATAGTAAGGGTTGATTTGATTAATGTGGATAGTTAAGGGTTAAATACGCAAATATTTCAAAATAAGCAAGTGGTTATAAAATATTCATTTTTGTCGGGGAATATTCGTTTGGTCGTGGAATATTCGTACTGTCGGGGAATATTCGTTTGGTCGTGGAATATTAAATCTTTGTCGGGAATATTCGTGCTGACGGTAGCGACCATGTGTGGGCCCCATAACTGAGCGATTGGATGAGGAAAACGACAAAGTTTGGGTGGTTATAAATAATTGCCAGTAGTTATTACCAAGTAAGACTCGTTGGAATACCCGGTGGTTAAAATACGATGTCTGGCGTGGTTGCACAAAGAGCAGACACGGTATTACATACAAGATTGTTGAATTATTGATCCTTACGTGAAGAAGCACTACTCAATAATTTTTACAAGTAGTCAATATTTTATTTTATTGATTCAATAATTGTTGCGTTGATATTTTATATTATCATTGTTCAATAATTGTCAACGCACAAAGATTTTCCCATTATCGGATCAATAATTCATATTATTTGAATAATATTATTAGATAACATTATTGGCAATGTCTAGAAAGTTCTGCGTCTAAGGAGAGGTTTGGTCACCTAATTGCGGCGCCAAGAAGGAGAGATCCTTATTGAAAGCCCCTCTTTCCTCGAACTACTTTGGTTGTCATAATTGTGATTCTGTAATATTATTTGTGAATAATTAATTATTGATTCATATGATAAAGAAATATTTATTTTATGTGGATATAAATGATGGATTTATTTATGTGATTATAAATGAAGAAATTATTGTTGAGGTGTTTTATCCAGTATTTTTATCGGATTGGAGGTGTTAAAAATCAAATCGGGGTTTTGAGATATATTATGGGGTTATAATTTTTAATCCGACCGTTGGATTGTGGTAATTTTTGGGTATGTTATACATACATAAGTTGAGTATATGTCCACAAATTTTGAACCGTTAAAAATGCACGAATGATTTGTTGTGAATTTTAAGAGGTGTCTGATTCTAAATTAGGGTTATAATTGATTTTGGTGGAAAATTCTAGAATTGAGTGGGCCCCACTTGTGGTTGGTGAAAAATGTGCTGAATTTTATTTCAAATGTGGTGGGTGGCAATAGTAGCGTGTAAAGCCATCGGTAGCAGGTCAAGTCTCGCTTCTACGGCTAACATTTTCCTATAAATAGAGGGCTAAGTTAGAATTGAAAATCACACCGAAACAAAGTTTTCTCTCTTCTCTCTCTATATTATTGAGCGATTTTGTGAGTATTTAGATACTTTGAGAGTTCTTTGTTCAATCTAAGTTTCATTCAAAGATCACTTCCGACCTTTCCTTCCGAAAATCTTGATTCTTTGAGGTAAGGGATGTTATTTTCTTCTCGGATGATATTATTTCTTCAATATCATTATCTTTGAAATATTGGTTGGAACTTTTTATCAAATTTGGAATTTTTTCATGTCGGGTTACTATTCATGAGTTACTATTCACGAGTTACTATTCATGAGTTACTATTCACGAGTTACTATTCACGAGTACTATTCATGAAGCGTGAAGATGTTTTTTTTGGAATTTCTATCTTTTGGTGTCGAGTTACTATTCACGTATCAAGACTATTCACGATATCTGGACTATTCACGAATCACGGCACTATTCAATAGAAAAATGAAAATTTTTCTTTTAAATAAAATATCTATTCGGATACTAGCTTTGATTGTATCCATATTTTTGATCATTCTTGAATTTTACACCACCGTGATTATTTTTGAGGTATTTTTGGGCGTGGATAAAACCAAGTACGAATCCTTAATCCTTGTCATTTTGATTCACCGGATTCGTTCTTTAAAAGTATTTTCATCATCCTCGGTCTTAAATGATGATATTATTGAATATCTTTGGCTCAGAAAGTGCAAAGATGAATGATTTCTGAAGAATATCTTTGGCCTCAGTAGTGCAAAGATGAGCGGTATTTAAATGAACACGATCGATCCGATGAATATCTTTGGCCTTTAGTGCAAAGATGAACAGTGTTGAGATGAACATGACCGATTGATGAATATCTTTGGCCCATGAGTGAAAAGATGAAAGCAGTGTTTAAATGAACACGATCGATCGATGAATATCTTTGGCCTTTAGTGCAAAGATGAGCAGTGTTGAGATGAACATGACCGATTGATGAATATCTTTGGCTCAGTAGTGCAAAGATGAATATTTGATTTGAGATGAAAATTGATTGATGTTACAGAGGATAAAATATTGACGATGGACTCGTTAAATTCATAGATTATAGTAGATTTCATTCTCTACGTAACTCTTCTATGAATTATTATTTCACTTACGAATATTGATCCAAACTTGTTGCTCATCAGTATTCTATCGATTTTTTCCTCGCTGGAGACTAACGATAATTTGTTAGTCATAACATTCTTTATTGGGCTAGTTGAGCTCACCCTTTTCCTTGTTGTTCCATTTTTCTTCTCGTGAGGCGAGAATGTAGCGAAAGTACTAGTAGGGGTATGGAATGAAGGTTCTAGAGAGAGTTGTTTAGTAGTCCTCACCATTATTGTAAAATAATGTATCAATAAATGTGATGAGGATTTATTTGAGTATAAATATTGTCTAGAAGATAATATTTGTATTTAAACTCACGCTTTATTGTTGTGATAATAAAGTTGTAGTTGTTTACGTACCATGTATTTGGCGACTCGAATGGGTTGGATGGAATGGACCTATTTTGGGGTCGCCACAATGGTGTTATATCGAGCTTAGGGATATGATCTCCGGCGGAGATCGGGAATAGAACTAGGAGGGAGAGACGAGTAAATCCTTTGCTAGTGTGTCCTACCTAAGCTTATTTGTTAGTTGGTCAAGATATAGGGATATTATGTGATTGATTTCCTTAATTAACCCTTGTTTTATGACAAGATTTGAGAATGTCGAATCGAGAATATTATTAGTGGTGTAAATGAGACCGTGGAGATGCCTGTACTTAACAACGAGGAGAACGCAAACAGTCGGTGGCAATGTACCTCCCATGAATAACACCACCCGGCGCGGATGATGAACGAGGGATGTTTAGAAGTTTTTGCGCTTCATGCAAAATCGAACGAGGAGACTCGTGTTCAAAATACAAGAGAAATGATAGCAATTCATGGGTGGTCACAAATGCGCTTCAAAGAGTTGGGACCACCGAGTGCGGGAAAGCCGATCCGATCATGGCGGAAACATGGGTCAAGCAAATTACCAAGATATTCGATGTCTTGGGATGCGAAGAAACGAAAGTTCCATTCGCTACTTTTATGTTCCGTGGCGAGGCGATTCATCGTGGGAATCATGAAGCGTACCATTCACCGCACTCGGCATGTCATGGGAGACGTTTGAAATAGTTCAATGACAAGTACTTCCACAAAGTATTCGTCATATGAAGGAAGTGGAGTTTATTAGACCGAGGCGAGAATAACATGACGGTGTCCCAAAGACGAAAGCGAAGTTCGCGGGTTATCCAGTTTCAGCACCTCATTTGGTGGAGAATGAGGAACGATGACGCGGATGTTTCTTAGAGGTTTGAAACCCGGCATACGTCGATATCTCATTTCTCATAAATTTTCTCTATTCAGATGTTGTCAATGTGGCTCGATTGTTAGGCGAGATAACGAAAGACGTTCAACCGAGGGTCCATAACCGAGATCGTACGTAGATAGCGATCAATGAATAATGATAACTCGGAGAAAGAAACAGACGGACAGAAATGGTAACCACTCTGGTGGTAATCATGGTCATGAAAATAGAAGAAGCGAGTCAGGAGGAGATTTTAAAAAGAGGAGATTTAACAACGACCATGTGAAGACGTCAGCGCCAGTAGCAACTAGTTCCAAGGGAGGAGAAAGACCACCGGTCGTATGTTACAAATGCGGGAAAGAGGGACATATCGGTCAAACCGTCCACAAATAGCTCAAGGTATGCTATAATTGTGGAAAAGAAGGACATATCGCTTCGAGATTATACGATATCGAAACCAAGTCCAGTGGAATGGTGACTCAAAAGGATGTCCCGTAAAAAAGTCAAAGTCAACGATTCTCGGAAGAGCATTTGTCGTGGCCGGTCAAAATCAGAGGAACTCGAACGAAGTTAGCACGGTTAGTTAATTATAAATTCTTGCGAAGTTTATACCTTACTAGATATCGGGTTCTACCCATTCTTTTATCTCTCTTGCTTTACGCTCAACGTTTGAACTTGACTACGGAGAAATTAGACTTTGACCTATTTATGGAGACTCTGTTAGGAGAAACTTTCATTACATCCGTTGTTTAAAAATCTTGCTTGATTCAAGTTGGCACTATCACATTACACCGTTAACCTTATTTCTATAGAGATATTTGCTTTTGATGTGATTTTAAGGTTAACTACTCATCATGCCAAATTGATTGCTTTTGTAAGGTTGTTAGTTTTCATATTCCTAAGCAACTCCGTTATTCAATTCAAGCAATCAAACCATTGTAATCAAACATTTTCATATCAAGCCATGAAGTCATTCGCTTATTACGGATGTCAAGTTTTCTTAGTCCATGTTATGGATTTGAATAAAGACACGTCGATTTGAATAATATTCTTGTTGTTATTGATTTTTCCCGACGTATTTCTGAAGAATTTATTGCTTACTCCCAAAGACGATATTAAATTTTGTATCGACTTTGAACCCGAGACAAAACTCATTTCTAAAATCTCATATCGAATGGCTCCTATTGAACTTCAGGAGTTAAAAATTCAACTATAGAATTTGGTACCTTAGCCTTTATCTTGTGACTTCCTTTGTGGAATTCACCTAAGCCAGACTCTCTGTAAGGGACGTCATATTCGTGCGATAGTAAACTGATAGGTGTCATTGTGACGTGCTATCCAAGGTTGGGATATGAGTCACAGTTGAGAACAACCTAAGTCGGTAATCGAAATGCGTAGTTTTCTAGGCTTAGTTGGTTATTATCGGAGATACGTTGAAGGATATTCTCGAATCGCTATTCCATTAACGTAGCTAACTCGTAGAGATACAAAATTCGAATGGAGCAAGGAATGTGGGAAGAGCTTCGAAGAACTCAAGAGGAGACTCATTTCAGCACATGTTCTGACCATGCCATCCTGGAAAAGCGAACGTGGTAGCTGACGTGTTGAGTAGAAGATCGTATACAAGTACGAGTACAATATTGTCAAAGACTCATTTCGTATAATATACAAATAATAGAGATGGAGATGAAAACTCTAGGTACCCACGTGATGATATACGAGTACGTGATGATATACGAGTATAATCGACTTTAATCGATAAAGTTAAAGTTGTTCAAGCTACACACCGGAGCTGATGAATTTGAAGAAGGAGGTGCAAGAAGTTGTTATTTTAAAAGCGAGAATCGGTGAGGTGAGGAAAGCTCAAACCTTCGATTTATTAATCCATTTGAAATTCTCGATCGAATAGGAACTGTGGCCTATAGACTCGTTTTACCACCAAGTATGACGCGTGTTCATAACGCTTTTCACGTATCGATGTTACGTAAATATGTGGACGACCCAAAACACGTCATTGAGTTAGAACCGGACGAGATAGCGAGAAGACTTAACGTCTGAGGAGGTACTGTCAAGATTTTGTAGAGGAAAGAACATGACCTATGTGCACCGGGGTTATACCATAAGTTAAAGTTTTGTGGAGAAACCATGCTATTGAGGAAATGACACGGGAGTTGGAAACGAAAATGAAAGCGAGGTATCTTTACCTTTTCAAACACACCGGTATCGTCACGCCAATTTCGAGGACGAAATTTCATAAGGAGGGAGGTTGTAAGACCAAAAATTTTTTAAAATAAAAGGAATTTCCTTTATTTATTATCTTGAAATAGTAAGGGTTGATTTGATTAATGTGGATAGTTAAGGGTTAAATACGCAAATATTTCAAAATAAGCAAGTGGTTATAAAATATTCATTTTGTTTGGGAATATTCGTTTGGTCATGGAATATTAAATCGCTTGTCGGGGAATATTCGTTTGGTCGTGGAATATTCGCATCTTTGTCGAGAATATTAAATGCGACGGCCTTACCCATGTGCCAGGGGCCCCATAACTGAAAGCGATTGGATGAGGAAAACGACAAAGTTTGGGTGGTTATAAATAACTGCGTAGTTATTATTGTTACCGTTAAGATCATTGGAATACCCGTTGGTTAAAATACTGATGTCTGGCGTGGTTGCAAAGAGAGACACGGTATTACACGTATTGTTGAATTATTGATCCTTACGTAAGAAGGCACTACTCAATAATTTTCACAAGAGTCAATATTTTATTTTATTGATTCAATAATTGTCACTGCGTTGATATTTTATATTATTGTTGTTCAATAATTGTCACAACGCACGATATTTCCCATTATCGGATCAATAATTCATATTATTTGAATAATATTATTAGATAACATTATTGGCAATGTCTAGAAAGTTCTGCTCTAAGGAGAGGTTTGGTCACCTAATTGCGGCGCCAAGAAGGAGAGATCCTTATTGAAAGCCCTCTTTCCTGAGAACTACTGGTTGTGCATAATTGTGATTCTCGTAATATTATTTGTGAATAATTAATTATTGATTCATATGATAAAGAAATATTTATTTTATGTGGATATAAATGATGGATTTATTTATGTGATTATAAATGAAGAAATTATTGTTGAGGTGTTTTATCTCATATTTTATCGGATTGGAGGTGTTAAAAATCAAATCGGGGTTTTGAGATATATTGCATGGGTTATAATTTTTAATCCGACTGTTGGATTGTGGTAATTTTGGGTATGTTATACATACATAAGTTGAGTATATGTCCACAAATTTTGAACCGTTAAAAATGCACGAATGATTTGTTGTGAATTTTAAGAGGTGTCTGGATTCTAAATTAGGGTTATAATTGATTTTGGTGGAAAATTCTAGAATTGAGTGGGCCCCACTTGTGGTTGGTGAAAAAATGTGCTGAATTTTATTTCAAATGTGGTGGGTGGCAATAGTAGCGAGTAAAGCCATCGGTAGCAGGTCAAGTCCGCTTGGTAACGGCTAACATTTTCCTATAAATAGAGGGCTAAGTTAGAATTGAAAATCACACCGAAAACAAAGTTTTCTCTCTTCTCTATATTATTGAGCGTATTTTGTGAGTATTTAGATACTTTGAGAGTTCTTTGCTCAAGATAAGTTTCATTCAAAGATCACTTCCGACCTTTCCTTCCAAGTCTTGATTCTTTGAGGTAAGGGATGTTATTTTCTTCTCGGATGATATTATTTCTTCAATATCATTATCTTTGAAATATTGGTTGGAACTTTTATCAAATTTGGAATTTTTTCATGTCGGGGTTACTATTCATGAGTTACTATTCACGAGTTACTATTCATGAGTTACTATTCACGAGTTACTATTCACGAGTACTATTCATGAAGCGTGAAGATGTTTTTTTGTGGAATTTCTATCTTTTGGTGTTGAGTTACTTATTCACGATACTCAGACTATTCACGATACTCTGGACTATTCACGAATCTGGCCTTTATTCAATCAAAATGAAAATTTTTCTTTTCGCCTAAAATATCTATTCGGATACTAGCTTTGATTGTATCCATATTTTGATCATTCTTGAATTTTACACCACCGTGATTATTTTTGAGGTATTTTTTGGGCGTGGATAAAACCAAGTACGAATCCTTAATCCTTGTCATTTTGATTCATTGGATTCGCTTCTTTAAAAGTATTTTCATCATCCTCGGTCTTAAATGATGATATTATTGAATATCTTTGGCTTTTGTAGTGCAAAGATGAATGATTTCTGAAGAATATCTTTGGCTCAGTAGTGCAAAGATGAAAGCGGTGTTTAAATGAACACGACCGATCGATGAATATCTTTGGCCTTTAGTGCAAAGATGAGCAGTGTTGAGATGAATACGATGGCCAGATTGATGAATATCTTTGGCACATGGTCTGCAAAGATGAAGCGGTGTTTAAATGAACATGACCGATCGATGAATATCTTTGGCCTTTAGTGCAAAGATGAGCAGTGTTGAGATGAACACGCCCGATTGATGAATATCTTTGGCACCTCAGTAGTGCAAAGATGAATATTTGATTTGAGATGAAAATTGATTGATGTTACTGGGATAAAATATTGACGATGGACCGTTAAATTCATAGATTATAGTAGATTTCATTCTCTACGTAACTCTTCTATGAATTATTATTTCAACTGCGAATATTGATCGAAAACTTGTTGTCTATTGTATTCTATCGATTTTTCCCACGTTGGAGACTAACGATAATTTGTTAGTCATAACATTCTTTACCGGGCTAGTTGAGCTCACCCTTTTCCTTGTTGTTCCATTTTTCTTCTCGGGAGGCAAGAATGTAAATAGTACTTAGTCGGGTATGGAATGAAGGTTCTAGAGAGAGTTGTTTAGTAGTCCTCACCATTATTGTAAAATAATGTATCAATAAATGTGATGAGGATTTATTTGAGTATAAATATTGTCTAGAAGATAATATTTGTATTTAAACTCACAGCGCTTATTGTTGTGATAATAAAGTTGTAGTTGTTTCTGTACCATGTATTTGGCGACTCAGAATGGGTTGGATGGAATGGACCTATTTTGGGGTCGTCACACAGGTGGCATTTTTGGGTCACGTTGTTTCTGCTGTGGGCGTTAAGGTGGATCATGCGAAGGTTGAGGCTATCACTAAATGGCCGAGACCTACTACAGTGACAGAGATTAGGAGTTTCTTGGGTTTGGCAGGGTATTATAGGCGGTTTGTGGAAGGGTTTTCCTTATTTTCCTTACTATTAACCCAATTGATGAGAAAGGGCGTGAAGTTTGTGTGGAATGAGGAGCGTGAGAAGAGTTTCGAGGAATTGAAGAAACGACTTGTGATGCACTCCTATACTTGATCATCTTGTCGAACCGGAGGTTACCAGATTTATAGTGATGCTTCTAAGAAGGGCTTGGGGTGTGTTTTGATGCAACGCGGTAAGGTGATTGCTTATACTTCTAGGCAGCTTTAACCTTATGAGGTGAACTACCCCACACATGATTTGGAGTTGGCGGCGGTAATCTTTGCCTTAAAGATTTGGAGGCATTATTTGTATGGGGAGACTTGTGATATCTTCGCCGATCACAAAAGTCTTAAATACATTTTCACTCAGAAGGAGCTCAATATGAGACAGAGGCGTTGGTTGGAGTTTCTAAAAGATTATGATGCGAGGATTCAGTATCACCCGGGAAAGGCAAATGTGGTTGCGGATGCTCTTAGCGAAAAAGAGTTACGGGAGTGTAGCGACCGCTTGTTACACAACCTCGACTTATTTTTTGATATGGAGCGGATCGAAGTTGAGTTAATGTACGAGGTTCGGATTGGCATTTGGCGGTATGAGAGTGGAGCCCTCTCTCTATCTCATGGTCAAAGAAGCTCAAAAGGAAGATGGGGAGTTATGGGGTCTGACGCAGAATCTGGAGGAGGGCAAGCAGTCTGAGTTTCGTATTGATGACCATGGTGTGATTTGGTTGGGTGAACGATTGTTTGTACCGTCCGATCCAATCATTCGGGAGGTTGTGTTGGCTGAGGCTTATAGTTCGCCATTTTCTATTCATTCAGGTTCTACAAAGATGTATAGGGATTTGAAAAAGAATTTTTGGTGGAATGGGATGAAACGAGGCGTGATCGAATATGTTGGGAAATGCCTCACTTGTCAACAAGTGAAGATAGAACATCAACGAGCTAGTGGTTTTAATTTATAGCAGCTTAGACATTCCAGCGTGTGGAA
Organism: Panax quinquefolius; assembly: GCA_020205615.1. Classification (NCBI taxonomy): domain Eukaryota; kingdom Viridiplantae; phylum Streptophyta; class Magnoliopsida; order Apiales; family Araliaceae; genus Panax; species Panax quinquefolius. The sequence goes on from CM035168.1 coordinate 3,860,974, forward strand.
GTGGAAGGATATCACGATGGATTTTGTGGACCGGTTTGTCTTAGAAGACTTTCGTGAAGAATGATGCCATTTGGGTAGTGGTGGACCGGTTGACTAAGTCGGCACACTTTCCGGCGATCCATGAGGTTACTCAAAGGATAGGTTGGCACATATCTTTCAAATTTGGAGATTATTAGACTTCATGGTACTCCGGTCTCATTGTTTCAGATCGGGATCCACGGTTCACTTCACTTACGGAAAGGGTTCCAACGAGCACAGGGGCACTTTCGGCTCAACTTTAGTACTTCTTTTCATCCATGAACCGATGGGCAATCCGAATCGGACTATTCAAACATTGGAGGACATGTTGAGGTCTTGTGCACTTGAGTGGTGCAGTAATTTGGATGATTACTTGAGCCTAGTTGAGTTTGCTTATAACAACAAATTTGGCATCTGCAAGTATTGGAATGGCTCCGCTTTGAGGCACGGTATGGTAGAAAGTGTCGGGCACCAACTTGTTGGGATGAGGTTAGCGAAAGAGGGCCATTGAAGGGCCCGAGTTAGTTCAAATCACTCTGAGAGAAGGTAGCGGTGGCTAAGAGAAATTGAAGTCGGCTCGATCACGACGAAGTGTTATGCTGATAAGCATAGGAGGACTTTAGAGTTTGAACTTGGTGAACATGTGTTTCTAAAAGTTTCTCCTTGGAAGGGCATTCGGCGATTCGGGTTGAAAGAAAAACTTAGTCCGCGTTATATTGGACCATTTGAGATTCTGGAGAGGGTTGGGGAGGTTGCATATCGGTTAGCTTTGCCTCCACCTAAGCGCATGTGTGCACAATGTATTCCATGTGTCGGCGTTGAGGAGTTATCATTATCATCCGTTGCACGTGGTGCAATATCCGTTCGATAAGATTCGGAAGGATCTTACTTGTGAGGAGCAAGCCGAGACGATTTTGGATCGTCAAGAGCGAATTATGAGGAGGAAGATAATTCCGTTTGTTAAGGTTTTGTGGAAGAATCATTCGGACCGGGAAGCCACTTGGGAGATGGAGGAGTCTATTCGAGCGGAGTATCCGCATCTTTTTGATAATTAGGTACGTTCTATTCTTTTGATTCCGGGGACGAAATTCTTTTAAGGGGTATGTGATGTAATACTCGGAAAAAAAAATAATAATAATAATATTAAAAAATAAAAATTACCTTGTTTTAAGACATATTTATTGGATGTCATTTATTTTGGGTCAAAATAATCGTTTAAATTTTGTGGGCTAATGTATTAATAAGTGTTGGGTAAATTAAATTGATAAAAAAAAATGGGCTTTAAAACTAAGTGGATCTAATTTATAATTTTAAAATTTTAAAATCCTATTAAAATTTGGAGAGTTAATAAATATATTAATTAATAAAATTTGTTATTAAGTGAATAAATGTCTAAAACCTAATTTTCTCAATATCACGCCTGATACGAGTTGGAGAAAAGAAGGGAGAAGTGACGACATAGTGCAAAAGAAAAAAAAAGAACAAGAACAAGCCGCCACTTACTGTATTGTGAGAGAAGTGTGAGTGAATTAATCAAAAAGGAGGATCAGGTTTGTTGGGTTTTTTTTTTCTTTTTCCGTTTTGGTATTTTATGTACATCTATGGTTATTATGTTGCTATCTTACATATACATGATGGAGTTGAGTGGTTATTATATATATATATATATATATATATATATATATATAAAAGTTTATCGACATTATATGTGAAGGACATTACTATATATATATATATATATATATGTATATTTAATAATAATAATATATATATATATATATATATATATATATATATATATATATATATATATATATAATTGAATTGAACTTGATGTAAGGTAAACAAACATGGATTCATGACATATATATATATAACAGTAATATATAATGAATTGTCAATTATTAATATATTAAGGTTACAGATTTGTTAAAATATAATAAAATAAAATAAAAATGATTAGAAGATAAATTATAATTTAATTAAGGTTGTTTTGTAAAATTGACATAATTGGGATTTAATTTCATATTAATATAAATTATAATTAATAAGTAACTTATAATTGTATTATTATTTTATTAGATCGGACGGAGGGAAATTAAGAAGTATATTTGGAATATACTTTGGGGTATTACATTGCTTAATCCAGGTACGGATTTCGTACTCATCAGCGATACTCGTTAATTTTAGTTGTTCGTTTTGCTTCTCGTTTTTATTTCGAATATTGTCTTGATACCTTGATATAGTGAAGTTCATATATAATGTTTATTTTGACCTTTAGAATATCATAACTTGTACTCTTGAACTTCGTTCATCATGTTTAATATTTATTTCGATTCTCGTAGTGATGTACATGTTAGTATATTTTTGGAGACTTGTGTTGATGATTCGTTCGATTTAACATGTACACGTTAGAACCACTTTGTGTTTATATTTTGTCGCATATGTTATGACATTATATTTTTGTCCACATAACCGCTGCCCTAAGGTTGAAATTTGTTTTCGTTGCAACATCCCAAGTCTGTACTCCATCCTCCCACAATACTTTTAACTCGTCTATAAGAGGTCTCAAGTAAACATCTAAGTTCTTTCCGGGACTCTTAGGACCGTGAATCACGAGTGAAAAAGAAATAAGTATGGGCATTTCATACACATCCAGGAGGAGGCAAGTTATGCGAGTAACAATCACAGAACCAACATGAGTCTGAATAATGAGTGTGCTAAACAGATTGAAACCATCGGTGGACAATCCAAGCCTCACATTTCTAGGTTCCAATGCAAATTCGGGGATGTGCTAAGTTGAAATCTTTCCAAGCACCCCATCTCTGCATGGATGATTTAGTTCTCCATCTTTAGTGGAGATTTCGCATACCAACTCATATGTTCACCGATCTTGAAGACATGTACAATCTTTTTAGTCGATGTGTTATTGGAAAATACCTTAGAATCTTAAACGGTATACTTGATTTTTTGTAGTCACACCCTCTTTATTAGGCCTAAACCGATCATGACTGCAAAACGTGCACCTTGTCATCTGTTCATTTTCCTTATAAAACAACATGCAATCGTTGGGACATGCATCGATCTTTTGGTATCCAAGACCCAACTTCTTCACCATTTTCTTACAAAAGTAATAGTTCTGGTAATTTCTCACCGTCAGGTAACATACTCTTAATTGCCTTCAAGAGTGACTCAAAACACTCATGGCTCATGTTGTGATCAGCCTTGATGTTAAGTAATGTCGCCACCGCAGACAATGTAATGTGTTTGGTGCAACCATGCCACAATGGTTTCATACCCTCGTCCTAACAACTTAAAGAAGTCTTTGGCATCGAATTCATAGGTTGCTCTCTGCGCTTTGCTCCCAATCAAAATCGGCCCTATGAATATCATGGACCATTTCATTATATACGATGAGTACTCTTGCCTCGAATGTGTACTTGTGTGATGCCACCATCTCTTCTCCGCCCTTATGTGCCCACCAAAGATTCTTAAGTAATTTCTCATGAACCCGAAAACAAGTAAATGATAGTTTACCATGTCTCTGTCCATATATTTTACATTCTTACACTTTAAACATGGACATCGATTCGTGACTTACCATTCATACATTCCGGGTGACTATACGCATACTCCAAAAACACTTGACAACCAAATCTAAATTCAATCAGAAGCATTTATCTGGGCACTTGACTTTCGTCGTGCCATCCAACTACTGATCTCAATAGAGGTCCATGATTCCACTTACCTCTACTACGAATAACATGAGCTTATTAAGGTATAACATGATTGTAAGCATATGACTTGAGTATACTTGTAACCATATGACTTGAGCATACTTGTAAGCATATGATTAACATTTAAGCCATACTTATAAGCATATGACTTAAGCATACTAGCTAGTAAGCATATGACTTGAGCTCGTTAATATTATAAATGTTCGCAACTACCCAACCAACAAAAAAATTTCGCCAGAGTCTCTCCTATAATATGGACTGGCCACATGCACGACGACATGTATATATGGTCATTTCTAGGCACCCAAGACACAAACCAAGAGAAATATACAAATTCTCAATATAAATAGATCAATCCACCATTTGTACAAAAAATGCGTAATTAATTAAAGATGTCTTAAGTGTATTTGTTCATAAGTGTACTTTGTTGGGGCATGCATTATAATTGAATTTCTTGGCAGTTCCTCTACAATTCTATAGTGTAGACTTGACATGGTACTCAAGTACATGAACATGGTTTTGGTTGTTATATTAACCACACTCTTTACTTAAGAAATGTATCAAAAAAATCATTTCTCAAATACCAAGTATGGTTCTTGCTTTCTCTTTGCACGAGCCATAATTTACGCAAATATTTAGGACTACTTTATGCATTGCTAAGGTTAACAACCAAGCATAACAAATCAATTTTACCACATTAATATTATCCAAATTATTATGGTTTTAAGATACATACACCATAATAATTTTTTAATTTGTTAACGACAAGCTTAAAGCTTATTATTGTCATGAATATCGCTCATCTTAAAAGAAAATAAATAAACAAATAAATGGGATTAAAACATAACTAAAATAATCACTCAAATGATCTTATCATTATCATATCATAAAAAGACATACTACCAATAAGCATTTTAAATTTTGGGTCCAATAGATATTTTTTTCTACTTCTTGATTTTTTTAAGGTTGGTTAACTTTTAAATTTTGTTTATTTTATTTGGACTAAAATATGGTTTGTACCCCAAATTCCAAATTTTGTAGGGTTATTGAGATTTAAATTCTAATATTTAAAACTTATCTAAATACACCCTAAAAATAAAATACAATTTGCACCCAAGTGTGGGTTCATTTTGTTTAATGAAAATAATTTTACCCAAGCATTTAACGTAAAAGAATTTCACCCTCGAATTGAGTCATTATCCTCCAAACATTTAACCAATTTCTTATGACAAAACCAGGGACATAAGCCACACCGTGAAATGTACAAGTTGTAGGCACTTAAGCAATCACAAGGACAATAATAATGAAGTGAAGGTGAATACCCAAATAATGGAGAAGTAGAATGCTTTACTTTCGGAAATAGATGGTGTATACAAGTAAATGTGCTCACTTTTCCTTTTGATTTTTAAATTTAAAATGGTAGTAAATTTAAAATAATCACTCAAAGATCTTCTTCGTAATTTTTGCCCTAATTTTCGCAATGACTTTTTGTAATGGGGGCATAATGGCATGAAAGTTAGCAATTATGTCAATGTGGCATGTATATGAAATAAATTACATACTACCAATAAGGTAGAATACCCAAACTAGAAGAAAATGCGTGGATTCTATCAATAGAATAACACCCAATCTATATCCAAATCGAAAATAAAGAGAATTAGGGTTACCTGTATGGCGTGGCGATGGCGGTGGGATGTGATGGCGGCGGCGGCGACGCTCTCCCTCCATTTTCTCTTCTCCCCTTCTCCTCTTCTCCTATTCTGCTTCTCCCTCGCTTTCTTTCTCGTCTCACAAAGAACGAACGCTTTGAGTCCGAATAAGTTTTAGTTGATCAATGATCGCCTTCACGACGCGTCGCGGTCATTGTTTTTTATGACGTGGATGATTTAGCGGCTGCGCTTGTCGGCCGATATAAATTGTTCGCAAAGAATAAACGCGCTAACTTTTGCATCAATTTTGGGAGGAAATTAATGTCATTGACCAGCTCGTGACCGCGTCCGGTCATTGATAGTAAATCAGACTAGATTAAATTACGATTACGCCGATGTTGGTCGCTATAAGTGTTATCTGCGACCGGATATCGCGATCATTGATAGTCTTAATCATTATTAGCCCTTTTTCTTGAGTGATCGATCCACAGCGTCTCCATTTTGTGCTCCGGTGGGGAGTTGGCCATTTGGTGTTTTTTGTTGTGGGAGGCGTATGGGTTGACCCTAGTTTTACGATACATTACATTTTTGCGGATTGGTGATGTTTGTACCAAACACTTCCGATTTTACATGCATTGGATTCGCGGTCCATGTGTGTGTAACTCACTGTGGCATTATTAGACTTGCCTATGTGGCATTATTTGACTTACTGTGTGGCAAGGTATATACTGCTTTATTACGAGCTCGGTATGATGAAATAACATCCAACCATTTGGTTCACCTATTATTTACGTTGTGTTAGTTTTGTTCGTTTCGTTTCGTTTGATTCGTTTAAATCTCTTTTCATTTAATTGAGTTAGTTATTTCGGTTCATTATTTGTATTCTATATCTCTGTCTTTGGGCGTTTGGCTCAAATCAGTTTTTTCTTCGGCAGTAAATCGAGGGAATCAAGGGCAAGTGTGATGAGAGCTCCATTCATTCCAATAATTTAGAAATATTCTGTTTAGACTTGATGTGTCAGTTTACTTGGAATTGTAATAATTATTTCAGATTGTGGTTTGAGCCAGTGTGGCATTTATTATGGTTTGTCTTAAGACATTTAATTAGTTTAAGACTATTCTGTTGTGGATTAGAGCCTTGCTATTAAATTTATTAGTTTTGTTGTGTTTTGAGTAACCTCTCTTTCTATTTCGGAAAGGGGGTGTTACATTAAGAAAGTCATTTAATATTATCATTTAATCATTAAAATCTGTATAAAATTCCATCAGTTCCCCTTAATGGTAAGTTGAAAACTATTAATATAAGGGTGAGAAATTCTTGGGACAATGAGAGAAGGTAAGGGTGATATAAGAAATTAAATAATTTATTCTCCTAAAAAATTGTAAACGACAGATAATTTAGAACAAATTTTTTCTTTCAAAACGTCACTTATTTAGGAATGGAGGGAGTAATTTACACTGTAGTAATTCCCCCAGCCAATAATTCAGGCTGCATATGACGCACAACCATAAGAAAGAAAAAGAGGAGTAAAATTGGCACCACCCAAATACCAAATAATAGCATATTATTAGCGACACTTTCCTACAAGTTGTCACTAAAGGTGCTATTTAAAGTATTTGGGTACAAGGAATTTCTCCATTATACCTTTCACTCAATTTCCCCGATACACATTTTAGAAACACAAATAATACTTTTAGCGACACAGTTGTTGCAACAAATTTTATTGTGTAGCTAGTATTTGCTATGAATTTTACGGTGTAATAGTTTTGACGCTTAAAGGTGCATAAGGTAGTTAGTTACGAGGAAGCAACCTTCAGATATGACACGAGCACCACCGTCAATGAAGCGGGCTGACTCTGAGAGAGAGGCAGCGATCAAAGCAAGCCAAACGATCTGCATAGGAGAGGTAGTTCTGACCGAGCCATGGCATAGATACCGATTCTTGTGCGGTGGCAAAGTGTGTGTAGTTTTGTTTTTATCGGATAACTTTCTTACGAGGTTGGCAAAGGTGGTGTTAACGTCAGGATCTTCTGCCACGTCCCAATCACGTAAGACGCCCTGATCCTGCACAGTAAACACGATAAACACCACAAGCTTGACGACGGTTCCGTCGGGGATAGCTCAGTGTGAGAGTCAGTATACGTGTTCACAAGGTTAAACAATGGAGGAATATAATGTCTAGTATCTTGAGAGAAAATAATAATTTTCTGTGTATATGTGATTATGAATGAAGAAGTGTATTAGAGCGTACCTCTTTGTGAAGACTTCCTTGCTAAGTTATACTCTCTTTGCCTGGATTACAGTGCCACCCACTATTACCTGACACACCCCCTTGATCTGATGGGTTCCACCGAAATTGCATATAGTTTATCCAACGCTTTTTGGTCATTTGTTCCCACCACGCAAGGGTTATAATCCCATCCACATTAATGCATGGCAGGTTCTCTAGTCAACCGTCATGCTTTTTCATCATTACAAGTCAAAGATGTAGATATTTAAATATATGATGGGTCGACCCACTGATTGGGTCCGATACTAGAAGGACTTAATAAAGATAATAAAGTGACTAGATCCAATAATGTCAACACCCAATAATGAAGACCCAATGGACTAACTGAATATGTAGGCCCAATCCATTCGGTCCAATAGGAGAAATATCACGACCCAACATTGCCCCCTAGTTTTCTATTAAACAGGAGGTTTAATAGGAAACTATAAATGGCATCGGTTCAGGATAAAAGGAACTAATATAAGACCAATGAAGGCCCAAAATACGGCTTACCGAAGCCCATATGGTGAATATCAAATGGCAACATCAATTAAAATTGGAAGTCCATTTAAAGAGCCCGCTTCAGCCGAACATACAACAACAAATATTTCACCGCCTCTCGAACAACCCAAACCTTCGCCACAAAAATCATTCTCTTCTGAATCTAGGCCCGAAGCTGTGGCGACATCGATGATCATCGGTTCGGCAATAATTCCATCATGGAACTGATGGGTGAAGGAGTGATATACCAGACTAAAGGAAATTGAGATTTAACCATCAGTTTGAACTGATTGATTAATATTGACCATCTGCAAGCAAACGCTATCTTCGGGTACCTCCGTCTCAAATACAAAGAAGTCGAAAAGGATACCGAAGAGAATGCCGAAGAGAATGCCGAAGAGAATGCCGAAGAGGATAACGCCCGAAGGGATAACGCCATTCGGAAGTCTGTGTTGGTGAAAGAAAGAATCAATCTTGATGTTGCTCTCTTCAACAATGAATGCCTTCGGAAGGATATCGACAAGGTCAAAAAAGAGTTGGAGACGATCAAGGCCACACATCGGGTCATCACAGATATAAATGTCGACCTACTTCCGAAGAATGAAATTTTGACGAAGAAGAATGAAGATCTGACCGAGTCTAAGCAGAGCCTAGCGAAGCAAAATAACAATATCCACGCTAAAGAGGCAAGTTATATAGCACTTCGTCAAAAGCTTGAAGAGGAACTCCGATAACTTCGGGCCCTTAGGAACTTGGATCTGCCACTGACCTAAGATATTTGTAAGGAGATCCAAGCAGAATACAAAAAACCCGCCGAGCCGAACAATAAGATCGTCCATATGTATGCCAAAGGGTATGAAATCTGCCGAAGTAAAGGCAAGAAAAAGCTCAGGCCAAGGTAGATCCATCTCTTCTAGACTCTTTAGATGGTGACGATGACAAGGAAGAAGCCTGAGGATGACCTCTCCTTATCTTTAGTCAGAACTTTCTGTAAAAATTCTAACTTGTTGTGAACAGTTAATATTTCAAATATCAACTTCATGCCTTATTACTTACGAATGAACATTTCTTGTCAATAATTCAAAGATCAATTAAATTGTATGAACTTAACTTAGGACATGAACTAGATAAGGCGTATAACAGTTAATTTATGAAATGAAGTGAACTGAATTTAATGGATATAATTTAATGAACAATATTGAATGAACTGAACTTAACACTTGAACAAAATAAATTAATGTATACTTATCGTTTCTGAAGTGTGAGATCGGCCATGTGTGAGGTGAATTTGGATGATCCTCCTTGCACCATCGAAATCTTGCTTACCACTCGGGGTAGAACAAGTATATAAGGACCAAGATATAAGGATCAAGAGTGTCCATTGACTTACCACCACGATAAGATCAATATAGGATCAAAAGGACACGGGCTACCATCGAATGGCCAAATGAGTCCTACCATACCTCCTTACACCATAGTGACCTTCGGACCAATAGTGACCATCGACTTACCACCTGATAAGATCAATATAGGATCAAAAGGACACAGGGCTACCATCGAATGGCCAATGAGTCCTACCATACCTCCTTACACCATAGTGACCTTCGGACCAATAGTGACCATCGACTTACCACCTGATAAGATCGATATAGGATCAAAAGGACACAGGGCTACCATCGAATGGCCAAATGAGTCCTACCATACCTCCTTACACCATAGTGACCTTTGGACCAATATAGTGACCTTAGGACAAATAGGAGCAGGATCAATAGTCTGAAAAGTGAATGTGGATGAGCCACCAAAATCATGCATCTCTTGACTCCCAGTTATTTCATGAATATCCTGCCAAGTGCTTTGTAGGCCAACAACTTCGGGTCAAATGATCGTCACAGATGTCTTTGTGAACTTCCCGAAGAACATACTCTACTTCGGATGGAACCAAATGTTTGAGTAATGATGACGAAAAAGGTCCTTCGATAAAAATTCTCATCAATGAGAGCAAAATTGACACTCTTGTACTTGGTTTTCTTTGCCAGCACCTGATCCGAAGGAAAGACGCCATCTGCCATCAAAGTTATAAGCATCTGTGAAGTAGCTGACTTCGATAATGCATCAGCAACGGAATTGTTATTGTGATCGACCCCTTGATAGCCTGCTGTACTGATGTCCAAAATAGAATATCCATCTGCATGTAATGTCCACGAGCTCTGCTTCTGCTGAAGAACTGCAACGGCTTTGTCAGATTCCTCGGCTTCTTTTTAACTATTATTAGCTTCAGAAAAGAATTGTCCGACCATAATGTCAACCGACTTTGGAAATATTTACCGAAGTGTTCGAATTTCCAAGAGTCACGGCTTATTGATCTGCTTTGGTGACGAGTCCTTCACTTGCGGAGAACACTCAAGACAGAGTACCTTTTTGCATTCTCGGATGAATATATTCTTGAATTGCTCCTCATCCGCTTGTGCCATAGTCCCGAGAACCCCTAGGATGAGGTATCCTCTTCTGGATGCTTAGGAATATGGGTGCATTTTGTGTCTTGAATCTGAACTCGACCTTTTTCGGGCATCTCCAAGAAAAGTATCTATAAGGCGGTGTGCTCAAGGTGGACTCTCGGGAGTGTGATTTGGGATATACTTGATTGAAACTCTCCGTCACTTGATGAGGATACTCGAGGCGGTATGCCTTATTTGTATTCTCGAGTGCGAGGCTCCTGGATCGATCTCTTCGTCTGCTGCGACCATAATCCCGAAACCGATAGAAGCGGGATACCCTCTTGATCCATTAGAAAATGGCATTGGGTCTTCATCTACTCTGCTTGACCATCATCCCGAAGACCATAGGGCGATTACCTCTTGATTCAAACAGAAATGGTCATTGGGTCTTCATCTACTCGCTTCACCATCATCCATCAAGACCAATAGGCGATTACCTCTCTTGTTCAAACAGAAATGGTCATTGGGTCTTCATCTACTCTGCTTGACCATCATCTTTATCACCGACCACTTTAAGTCTTAGAATTATGGGCGGGTGCCTTTTACTTGCCTTTGATTCGTACTTACGCTCTTTATCGGCAACAAAGACCAACCATCTTCTAAGCTTTGCGTGTGGGATCTCGAACGAGAACTCCACGATTGGTGCCATAACTTCCGATGTAGAACAACCGGAAATATTATGATTGATAGCTCAAGAATACTAGAAAACGCCTCCTTTACAGCGCTTAATGTTAACGTCGGGATCTTCTCGCCACGCGTCCAATCACGTAAGACGCCTGATCCTCGCATGACAAGAAACACGATAAACACCACAAGCTTGACGGCCGGTTCCGTCGGGGATAGCTTTCGGTGTGAGAGTCGATATCGTGTTCACAAGGTTAAACAATGGAGAATATAATGTCTAGTGTGTCTTGAGAGAGAATAATAATTCTCTCGTGTATATGTGATTATGAATGAAGAAGTGTATTAGGCGTCTCTTCTTCGCGAAAGCTTCCTCATTAAGTTATACTTTCTCTTTGCACGGATTACAGTCTGGCTATTACTCCGACACACCCCTCGATCGATGGGTTCCACCGATCGCATATAGTTTATCCAAACGCTTTTTTCGTCTCCCACCGCGTAATTAGGTTATAATCCCATCCACATTAATGCGTGGCAGGTTCTCTACTAATCAACGTCAATATGCTTTTATCATTACAAGTCAAAGATGTAGATATTTAAATATATGATGGGTCGATTGCACCGATTGTCCGATATCTGGAAGAACTTAATAAAGATAATAAAGTATTAAATCCAATAATGTCAACACCCAATAATGAAGCACTGATGGATTAATCAATATGTGGTACCAATCCATTCGGTCCAATAGGAGAAATATCACGACCCAACAGGTGGTGTTGCGATAGCTGAAGAAATCCGACACGTCTGTAGAGTTGTACTGGCTGCACGCGTCGTTTAGCAGATTAGTTTGGGGGTCTGATATTACCGGTTCTATCATCATCGACACAACGACGACGAGGAGGATTATCAACACCATCCTCCACCATGGCCCCCGCCACCACCTTGTCATTGGTATTCAGATCCCTCAAGTTTTGTGGACTCGAGAGAATTTTTTGCAAAGTGGTAGTCGGAATGTGATTTTCTATGGATACATTATTATCTGGTCCCTCTAATTAAGCCTAATTGACCCACACCACAAATGATAAAGACCTCAAAAATCAACGGTCAACTTCAGTTTCCTAATTTACTTACTGTGTTGTGTGAAAAAAGAAGATCCGTGCTACGCATGTTACTAATATAAAAGATTTATATTACAAATTAAATATGTTTATATTTGTTGCGAATAAAAACACTAATCAATTATTCCATCATTTCTATTAATTATTGGTATGTCATCTTATTTATTCACAATAGAAATTAATACTGTATATTTTTTTTACAATATGTAAAATATTTATAAATATTGAGAACCTTTACTATTACTATTAATGATGTATTTCAACATCACCGACGATTATCGTGATCGCACAGATTACGTCATATGAGATATCTATGACAAGCGTCGCGTCACGATAATAAGACATAAAATCCTGTCGTTGGGATGCTTGGCAATGACCACTATTAGCGATCAAGATATATTTATGGCCATATAATAATCAAAATGACAAATCACGGCCGCCGATTGTTTGAATCGGCATGTCCGTCAGGGCCAAAAGGCGACGTGGTCCACGTGTCGTGACCATTATCGCAACAGCGTCGTCGATACTATCTCTTCTGCGTCGCTAATAACTTTCAATGACCGCGTCACGTCACGATATCAACAAAATTACTGACCCCGATTTTTGCTTGTTTTGCAAAATTCCCAAAAACACATACACTGCTTTTCTACATGCTTTATCCCAACACACATACACACCAAGATAAACAACATACAAAACAATATAAACATCCATCGTCCCACCAACACATACACCAAACTAGTATATAAACCTTTAAAACCAATATGATTTGAATAAATATAATAACATTTCAAAACTTGTTTAAGTAACATATATACAAACATCCAAATAATGAATATACAAGTACAAGGTTATGTCAAAGCGTCATCCCTCCTTGATCACCTACAGTAATTAACAAAATAATAAAACAAGTTACAAATATAATAAATATGTTGATCTTTGGTATATATTACGACAATACATACAACAAATTGATTTTATACCTCGTCGCCATCCCCATGCCATCTGCTGCTGCTGCTTACATCGCTTGCAATTTAACTCCTCGGATCAAGAGCCCCGGTGCCTTGATATCTTCTTCGTAAGATTTCGATCTTGACATATAGCTCTCTCACACAAATAGAGTATGAACAATTGGATGACTCACGATGGTGGAAGATTTGGGTAGCAGAGTACTACCGAGCCATCAAGGATGGGCGTCGTCGTTGTCCTCGACCTTTAATGTAGTTCTTCTTCACAATGCACGCCTCTCCCACAACTCTTGATCAATAAGGCGACGTGGAGTGCCTTCAGGGATAAGCCATTCATTCAATAAACGTTTATAAGTATCCGTCATCATGTTAACACTTAAATAGTTAAAAATAATATTTTGTAAGTATTAATAAACAAGATCAGGGTTGTTAAAACTTATTACCATTATCTGGATAGCCTCGAGTGCACCATCACGGGTGGCCACGCACACATCCGACCAATGGATAGGCTAACCTTGAGATCGAGACTCTATACAAAAATAGCACAATATTACTAAAGTAAAAATGGGATATTTTCTACAATTCATGATTGTAAACATATTAAAACTTGTAAATACGCATGCGGCAAAGATATCTTTGTCGTGAAATCTTCCGCCACTTGTATGTTCCTTTAGCCTTTTCGCCATCGGATACACCCGAGGCTCATTGGTGGCGGCGATCTTTCGTCTTTTCACCCACTCTTAGCTCTCCATTGGGCACATCTCAAATTTATATGGATTTGGAGTGCACCACCGAGGGGCTATGCTCGTGCATATAATCCTCTCCACAGCCCCGGATGGTCGATCTCGGCATTGTGAATGGCTTTTTGTCGTTCTTTATTCAAGTTGTCCTTAGTGCGACCGCGCACTTTTGCCGTAATAATGTCTCGAATCACCGAAACTTCTTTGGTCCTCCCATCTATACTGCTTTACGCAAATAAAAAACAATAATAACATTACTAAATAATTATCCTTTGAATATTATATTAATATTATTTGTCGAATTAAAAAAAACATACACGAAATTACACTTGAACAAAGATCCTTGTGGGCGATAGGTGTGCTTCATACGTAATCACAGTGTGTAGGCCAATTTTGTAAACACAATTTGTGATATGCACTTGACGATCTTATTATCCTAAAAATCACTATAATATACAACATCAATTAGCATATATTAAAGCAATTTATATCTAAGTTATAATATTTGTGAACATTTTTCAAACTTATACTTATAATACTTAAAAAATTTGCCATAGTCTCCCTATAATATAGACTAGCCACATGCACGACGGCATGCGTGCATATATGGACATTTCTAGGCACCCAAGACACAAACCAAGAGAAATATACAAATTTTCAATACAATAAGACCAAAACAAAACATTACCAATATAATATCAATCAAAACATTACCAATATACAATAAATGGAATCTTAAATGCTTTTTATATATAAATGATATATGCGGACGACGTAAGTCTTTCTCGGAGGAGGCGAATCAATAAGAATCCGATCATCGGGATTAGTAGGGGCCTTGGGCACATTATTAGGCCCCTCTACCCAAGTGGCGCTTTTTCTCGCTACCGCTTCGTAAGCCATCTCAGATATTACAAATTTCAAGATGTTATTAGAGTCATATTTGATTACATGATATATATAATAAACATGACAGTGATATAAACATGTATATATATGAATATAAAATGACAATAAACAAAAGTTGCATTTAAATAGTTTAGTACATAAACATGACAGTGATATAAACATGTATATATATGAATATAAAATGACAATAAACAAAAGTTGCATTTAAATAGTTTAGTACATAAACATGACAATGATATAAAAAACATGTATTGCTAAACATACATTTCATGAGTTCAAGTGTCAATGTCTGATTCAGAATCATCTTGTATACGTGTTGCAGATTCATAACCATCATCTGCTTCAGATTCTGTGTCAGATTCAGTCAATAACTCTTCCTCCTCAGTATCAATGTCATCTGACACAAGTATTGACTCAGGATCTAATTCATGTGGTTCATCTCCACCATCTAACTGGATTACTTCATTGTCGTCCTCCACATTTATTATAGTCTGACTATGAAGCATCTGCTCTTGGTAAATCTCCCCATCAACTAATTCTACACGACTACGCGCGGGAGTATAAATTACAACTTGCCAATCTGTAGGCGGTCTATCCCTTTTCCTAACAGGACTAGGAGTGTAGTATACTTGTACTGTTTGAGTTGGTAAAACAAACGGTTCGTTGGAGTACGCAGACCTTCGTATATGACACGAGCACCACCGTCAGCGGAGCAGCTCTGTGTGAGAGAGACGGCAGCATCAAAGCAAGCCAAACAGTCTGCATAGGAGAGGTAGTTCCTGCACTGAGCCATGGCATAGATACCCGATTCTTGTGCGGTGGCAAAGTGTGTAGTTTTGTTTTTGTCGGATAACTTTCTTCTGAGGTTGGCAAAGGTGGTGTTGCGATAGCTGAAGAAATCCGACACGTCTGTAGAGTTGTACTGGCTGCACGCGTCGTTTAGCAGATTAGTTTGGGGGTCTGATATTACCGGTTCTATCATCATCGACACAACGACGACGAGGAGGATTATCAACACCATCCTCCACCATGGCCCCCGCCACCACCTTGTCATTGGTATTCAGATCCCTCAAGTTTCGTGGACTCGAGAGAATTTTTTGCAAAGTGGTAGTCGGAATGTGATTTTCTATGGATACATTATTATCTGGTCCCTCTAATTAAGCCTAATTGACCCACACCACAAATGATAAAGACCTCAAAATCAACGGTCAACTTCAGTTTCCTAATTTACTTACTGTGTTGTGTGAAAAAAGAAGATCCGTGCTACGCATGTTACTAATATAAAAGATTTATATTACAAATTAAATATGTTTATATTTGTTGCGAATAAAAACACTAATCAATTATTCCATCATTTCTATTAATTATTGGTATGTCATCTTATTTATTCACAATAGAAATTAATACTGTATATTTTTTTACAATATGTAAAATATTTATAAATATTGAGAACCTTTACTATTACTATTAATGATGTATTTCAACATGAAAGCCTAGGGGGAGCTCGTGGAATGGGTCATGAGGAAAATTAGTTAGAATTAAAGAAAACTTACCACCAGAACCATTACCACCTGAGAACATTATTACTATCAGAACTAAACAGGATTTTCAGTTTATCTTATCACTGCCCTTGTTTCTACACATACTCCATCAGATAACTCTACATCATATCCTTTACCAAACTATTTATCTTATGATTGTTTTTCTCGATCTTATGTTAAGTATCTTGCTGCAACTATATATTATCATATACCTAAACCCACAGCTTAGAATTAAGCCGTCAAATATGACCATTGGTGTCAGGCAGTGGTAACTGAAATCATTGCTCTAGAAGCTAACGATACCTGGACTGTACGTGGTATTTCTTCCTCCTGGTAAAAAAGGTAGTGGGCTGCAAATGGTTATACAAGGTGAAATATAAACCAGATGGAACAGTTGAGAGATACAAAGCAAGGCTAGTGGCAAAAGAGTTTACACACTGAGGGGTTGAATTTCGTTGAGACATTTGCTCTAGTAGCTAAAATGACAACTGCGAGAGTTCTCATTGCTGTTGCAGCTATGATCAAGGGTTGGTTCTTATATACTCGTATCATATGAATGTCAACAATGCTTTCCTGCATGGTGATCTTGAGGAAGAAGTCTACATGGCTTAATTTCATGCCTCCTAAATAAGAGACAAATGTTAGGAAATTTGTTCAACATTTGCCTCTTATTTGCCCTTTTATCTCAGACAAAAACTGATCCGTAGCAAGAAGTCTCCTAAACTTTGATATGAACCCATTCTCAATTCAAAATTTATTGTTGTTCTTGATTCATTCATTCACTAAAAATGCTTGTTTGGCAAAGTTCTACAGCAAATACTTCAATACAAATTAAAAGCTAGCATACTTTGGTTTAGCACAAGTATGATATAACACAATATTCAAGCTCAGATTAGCTCATATAATAAAGTGCCTGTTACCCATATTATAACGTTGCAAGTCCAAGTTCACATGCATAATTAACCAAATAACCAAGTTTGGTATGATCATAAAAACACAATCATTCATGTACTACATTTTTTCTGGAGGAAATTGATTCAATATCAGAAACACACTCGTGATTTGTGAGATCAACGCATTTAAACATCTTTATAATTTTGACAAATTAAATTACCACGTTATTGAAATATATTAATAACATTACATCACTTTCTGAATATTTGGTAGAACCGTAGAATAAGAAAAGAAAAAAGAAGAAGGTTTTAACACGCCTCATATTTAATTTACACACAAATTAAAATAGTATCCTGACATTATTATAATGGGAAAAACGATCCCGAATAAGATAAACTTTGGTGACTTGAGCGTCTCAATATTCTTATGTTGTGTTCGATCAAATGACTTGAAGATTCAATCCATGGCGCCACATTAAGGAATTTGCAGCTAACGACCATTGAACTCCGAAAAACTAGCAATGGCATTGGAAATTGATGGCGTAGATGAGTCATCGCGAATCCTGTTATCTGAATGGACAAAGGTAGGCTTACTTAGCGGTCTTTGTTCTAGCGAGCGATCACTTATAAGCAAAACAACAACTTCAGACATTGTTGGCCTTAAAGAAGCCGGTGATTGGGTGCACATTAGAGCAATCTCTATTATCTTTTTAGCATCTTCAGATTTATATTCATCGGGGTCTAACGTCTCATCAACCAACTTCAAATGCATGTCATTCTCGTGCAGCTTCCATGCCTATTAATATTAGAATACTCCATAAGTTAAGTTTAAAAAATAATCATCTATGACTTTCAAAAATATAATTATATGTTGTCATCAACATTTATTAGAACCTTTCAAATTCCAAAAGAAACAAAATTTTATTGCTTATTATTAATTAGAACTTACATGTTCAAGGAGGAATTCAGTGTCAGACTCGATGTTTGTTTCATTGCACCGTCGACCACTTACAATTTCAAGAAGCACAACCCCAAAGCTGTAGGTATCAACTTTTTCAGACAATTGTCCTTGGATTGCATACTCTGGTGCTGTGTAACCCCTGTTGTACAAGATTAATCTTTAGTAGTAATAAATTCGATCTATTAGGTTTATCTACATATGTGGATTGCGTTTCATTGTGAAACAAAAAAATAAAGTCATAAAGTAATTAAGTGATTGTTTATTCGACTTACAAGGTCCCAGCAAATTTAGTGTTAAGATGACTTTGATCCTCAGGTAGAAGCCTTACCAACCCAAAATCCGCAATTTTGGGTTGAAGATCATCATCAAGTAGAATATTTCCGGGCTTTATATCTCGATGTATGATGCGTACATGAAACTGTTCATGTAAATAAGCAAGACCCCTAGCTGTGCCAAAGATTATATCAAACCGTTGTTTCCAGTTGAGAGTCCCCCGCTGTCCACCTATCAGTAATGAAATTTACTTGGCATTACATACAGTTTAATACTAGAAATGGAAATATATTTATGAATGTTTCATACAACTTCAAATAAAATCCCAATAAGAATTAGCTACATCTGTTTAATTCGAACATATTATGAGCTAAAGGAGTGAAGGGTTGAGGCTAACCAACTCACCGTATAAGAATCTATCAAGGCTTCCGTTTGCCATGTATTCGTAGACAAGCAGCAGTTCTGGTCCTTTGCTACTACATCCTAGGAGACGGATGAGATTTCGGTGATGAACATTACTTATAAGCCTAACTTCACTCTCAAATTCTGCCTTTGCTTTACTTGTAGTTAGAGCTAGTCTCTTCACTGCAACTATATTTCCATTCTTTACAATGCCCTGCTCAATTACATAATCAAAATAGATGTAAAGTGATCTACGTACCTGTATGCAATTAATGTGTAACAAAATATATGGATTGCAGATTTTGGAAGAACACGATCAAATAAATAAAGAGAAATGCAAGGAGATTACCTTATATACATCTCCTGAACCTCCTTCTCCGAGTTTATATTCTTCACTGAAATTTTTTGTTGCTGATTTCAGTTCTTTGTAGTTGTAAGTCACTGGCCCCTGCAACTCAGTTGATCCTAGGACATGACCTGGTATAGAGGGTAACAGTTACACATATTCATTAATTTATACTAGTATCTGTAAAAATCTTTAAGAGAAACAAGAATTATGATAAGATGCCCAACTTGAATTCTAGATAAACCGAAGATAGCCATATATGGAAATCACCCAAATTGTTTGGTATAATTCACTTCTATTTGTCTAGTAGTATCTTGGAATTGAGCTTAAAAATGAAAATCACCCAAAATTTGTGAATATAGATGCATATAAGTGAACCTTAGTTACCTCTTCGAGCTACCTTTGGCTTTCTTGACAATTGATACCATAAAAACAAAGCCAGTAGGAGCAAAAGAAGGCCTACACCACCAGCAACACCCCCAATGATGGCTTTCTTCTTGCTTGAACCTCCTCCTATATATGAAGTACAAAATCTCTAATTACAGTCTTTCATATATAATGCAAAAAATATTAGATGGTCGACAATTAATAAAGGTTCCGCAAGGAACCATACTATCTATCTATACATGATAGCCGGTAAAAGTTTTTTAAGCTTCAAGGATTCTAGCAATAGTTATATTTGGAACAAAAGAAACAATAGTGCTCCTAAAATTGTAGATCATTTTGTATATAATTAGTCTATCCAAGATGAAATTAAGTAGAGAAATTAATTCCAACCAAGAACCCGCAAACTAAAAGCCGATTACATCATTTATATTGGAATAAAAAAGGTATTTGGTATAAAATAATATTGTAGTTAGAGCAAATATACATTTAGCGACACTTTTTTAATTGTTTAAACAAAACTTCTTACTCATAAAGCATCATTTTTTTTGCTCTAATAATATCAACAATGATAAAAATAAAGAAAGAAGGGATTACTACACATGAGATATCGAAGGGAAAATTCATGGGAGAAGAGGAACATGTCTCACCTTTTCGTAGGTAGCGTTTAATATTAGTTGTCTGGTTAGCCGCAAAAAAGGGGGCGTTGGAGTATCTCATAAAACAACCAGCATCAATAGCAGTTCCCTCTGCACGAGGAGGACAACTTTGTATGTTGCCATACGCAACATTCATGCAATTCCTGCACTCAGCCTCGCTTACTGTTTCGGCACATTGTGCCACAGCATAAACTGTTGCATTACTATTAACCACTGGCTTTGTTGTGGCTGCAAAGAAACCCTTTATCTTAGGTGTGGCTACTTGAAGATCGGTTAACAGCCCTTCCACCACAGCACTAAAAGATGTTGTCTGGGATACAGTTTGATTTCCTACACTCCGATTGCTGCATATCCCAGTATTTCCTAGAAGAGTAGCCAGATTATAGAAGCCGTTGCTCTCGTACCTTTAAGCAACACAAGAATTATTTAGTAAGAAACTTTTGTACAGTCACTATTACAACCCTTTTTACCTCCTATAATTTTTTTTGTACACACCCTTTTTACTCCCCCGTTCTTAAATGATTGTCGTTTTAGAAGAAAAAATTTGTTTCAAAAAGTTTGTCATTTACAAATTTCGAGGAGAATAAATTATTTACTTTCCTATATTACTCTACCTTCTCTCATTTAATCCAAGAAATTCTCTCCTTGTATTAATAGTTTTCAACTTCCCATAAAGGGTA
Source organism: Panax quinquefolius (assembly GCA_020205615.1). Lineage (NCBI taxonomy): Eukaryota > Viridiplantae > Streptophyta > Magnoliopsida > Apiales > Araliaceae > Panax > Panax quinquefolius. Next base: position 3,882,136 of record CM035168.1, read on the forward strand.
GTGATGAAATTTCAAATAAATTTTACTTGGTAAATGATCTTTCTTAATCCACGTGTCTTACCTTAAAACAACAATCTTTTAAGAATCTGGTAGTGTCTTTTTATACAAGACAATAAATTTTAAGTGAGTCATGTAACATTACGTTTTCCTTTTAAGTGAAAAAATATTAGTACTAGTATAACAGAAAAACAAACCGTATTAATTAGGTGGGAGAATAAGTACACAACCATGTCAACTGTCAAAGAAGGGCTTTAATTTTGGTTGATAGAAAATAGATATCAATATGTTGTTGTCAATGCCCATTAATGAGAGTGGTTAGTTTGAAGTGAACTTCATGATAAATTTATTTTATGATCAATACAGTGCTGACATGCAAACAAAGATCAACCTCCTGCCTGTGTTAGAACTGTATTGAGTATGAAGTGAACTTATCACAAAATTCACTTCATGTTAATCAGATTCATATATGGAGGCAGTGCGACCCTACTTTTTTTTTTTTTTTTCAGAAGCCCACTGCTCCAGCAATGAGTAGCTTAGTCGTTCAGTCGTGAGTTTAAAAACAGATGAATACAATATTTTTAAATTTCAAGTAAAATTTTATTATTACTTATATATTACTATAGTTTAAACCGAAAACAATTTACTTAGGACGGCAATCATATAATTCAAAATTTAATTTAATGAAATATCTATAAAATAAACTATAACAACAATACGATAAATATCTATAAAATTTTAATAAAAAATAATAATTTTACTATATCCCGTTATTAATTTGCAGGAGGGAATGACTTTTTTTATTGTCTCGAACCAAAGAAAGAGTAAAAATCTGACAAAATGATTTTCAATAAGAGCTCCAAATATATGATGTATATAGATTAATATGACAAATTTGGATTCCCAAAAAATTTAGGTTGCATATATAATAGTACGTGATCATGCATGAGATATCGATAATCGATTGATGGGAAAAATTAAGAAATTAAAGTTAGTTACCTCAAGAAGCAGCCATCAAAAATGACACGAGCACCATTGGCAAGTGAGCAGTTGCGAATCTGTTTAGCAGCAACGTCAAAGCAAGCGAGGCAGTCTGCATTGGAGAGATAATTCCTACACTGAAACATGACATACACAGGATTGGTGGTCCTCGCCTGCTGTCCGGTGGCAAAGTGTGTTTTATTTACGGATATCTCGCTTCTTATGTTGCGCAAGGTCGTGTTAAGATTTCCAAAGAATTCCGATACGTTGGTAGCGTTGTATTGACTGCACCCTTGGTTTAGCAGAGTAGTTTGGGCGTCTGACCTTACCGGCGATACAAAGACCCCCACCACCACCGCCACCACCGCCATCATCCTCCACCCCATCGTTATTTTATGACTGCACATGATGGTAAGTAACAATTAAGTCAGGTGGATTCCGATCACAAAAGGAGAAAATTAGTTAACCAGTACTCATGTACTATATATATATATATATATATATATATACCTGCTTGGAAGGTAAGCTAAGCTAAGCTAAGCTAAGCTGTTCAAATTACTCTATAAATAATTCAGTTATAGAGTCAATTCAGTTATGTAGAGTACTGTTCCAAATCCTTCATGATCAGTCATCTTGCTTGGAAGACGTTATCTCAATTTTGGTGGATGTAAACAATTCTGATCTACCGTCTTTTTTGTGTTTAATTCAGTATGACATTTTATATATTGATGTCAAATACTTAGTTATTTATTTAAAGAATTAAATAAATAAAAATAATAAGGGTTAAGTTCAGATGACCACCTGAGGTTTAAGCGGTTTCCCACTTAACCACTTGTAGTCAGTAAAGCTACATTTAAACTCCCGACCTTTTGAGTTGAAGTGAAAAACTGATTTTTGTCGAGTTCTGTTACTTAAGTTGGATAAAGATTTAATTGCCCTCGAATTCACGTCAAAATAAAAAAACTGAATTTGAACAACGAAATTCAAGAACTCTTCAAACTAAAACAAAATAAAAAAGAATATGGGTATACCAAATTACCAATCAAAAAACGAAAATAACAACTGAATTTGAACAACGAAATTACGGTTTCAATAATGTCACAATTTCATCAACATTCTCCCAAATGGGTCTTCAAAATTAGAAGAAGAAAAAAAGAAGAGGAAATCTTCAGGAACAAATGCAACCAAACAATAAAACAGAAGAAAGATTATATAAGAACCCATTGATCATCTATTCTGCCTTTTATGAGACTTTGGTCTTCGTTGATCAAACCTTTCTTTGGCTCTTCGAAGCGTCCACTTTAAATAAACGAATTAGTGCAGGCAAATGAAGAATCAGCAGGGCCAAATGATACTGGGCCATTATGTGATGTATCAAGAGGAAATCCCACTGCTGCATCATCGTGGGGAGGTGGGAATTTCTCACTTTTACTTTTAGCATTTGCTTGTGTCACAACTCTCCATCTCTGGAGAACAAGTTGAACAAATGAAACTCCAAATTACATGTCAATTATCCCTATAAGCAATATAATTTTGGACTTCTTTCAGGAATACTCTGTAGAGATTTATGAGTGGTATGGAACAAGCTGGAAACAATATGTTGCATGTGAAACTTCCTTGATGCAAATTGCTGGGCAGAACCCCAGGACCGACCAAGCTGCTGGCAGGGAGAGACTCCTTTGGTTAATGTGAGACCCCAGATTTTATCAATAAAGATTTAAATTTTGTCAAAATAATTTTTTAATATTATGGTGTGAATTTGAGATAATATTATAGTTGTGGGTAGTATTTATAAATTTTGCAAAAGTATCAAGTGGTTATATTATATTCGATTGGTCAGGGAATATTCGGTTTAGCGAGGGAATATTCGTCACAACTACTCAATCATTGGTGGACCCTCATAATGAATTATTATCGGATTGAGAAAACGACAAAAATATTTTATTGAAATAACGGCGGAAGTTTTACCGTGGATCTTGTTGAACTACTTCGGTAGTAAAAGTATAAAGATGTACGTGTGGTTGCATAGTAGCCTACGGTATTGATTATTGATAATTATGTGAAAGTCACCGGTTTGATTCCATTATTGTCGATTAATAATATGAATTATTATAATGATAATGACGTTTTGTTTTATTCAGATTATTAACGTAATAAAAGCGAAACATCTTTTATATAAAAAATGTATCTTTTATTAAAGTTATTCATAAATAGAATATATTATATTTTATTATCGTAGTATTGCGTAGTAAGTTTTTGCGTAGTGTTTTGCGTAGTGTTGCGTAAGATTTGCGTAGTAAAATGTTTTTATATAAATAGAATATATGATATTTTATTTAAAAGATTTTTTTTAAATATGAATACCGTCAGATTAAAGTAAATCAATCTTAACCGCTCATGGATTAATTACTATGCATTCTATTTTCCTATAAATAAAAGCTCATTCCTTCATTATTTTCTTACTTAATTCAATTTAAACTCTGAGAGGAAATTATAGAGAAGCTATAGAGAAAAATCTATAGAGAGAAGAGAAGAGTATTTTGGTACTTCACTACTTTGTTATCCAAAGTGTCTTTTACTAAGAAGTGGTATTATTTGTTGTACTGTAAGGGTGTTATTCTTTTCTTATTCATTAAGAGAACTTTCATTATTCCATTCATTATTATTACATTGGAATAACTTTTGTAAAAAGTGGCATACCCTATACATAACTTTGTATCTGTGGCGTACCCTATATACTTGGTGAAATCCTTATATTATTCCATTCTTATTTATTCATTGGAATAACTCAGTATACGCGAATCCCCTATACTTGGTGATCTTCTTCTCATTATTCCATTCTTTATTATTCGTTGGAATATCCTCGTCGTGTGTTTTACACACCGACCGATTCCATTGTTTATTATTCGCATTTATTATTACATTGGAATATCACATGCATGTGTTTTACACGGACACGGTTCCATTGTTAATTATTCAAAGATTTATTATTACATTGGATCATCCTACGGTTGAATTTCACCTCGACACGGTTCCGATATTATTATTCTATTGGAATAACACGTCTGGCGCAATCTACCGCATGCATGGTGATTTCTTTTGTTATTCCATTCTTTATTATACCCAGTTGGTTAAAACTTTGACTTCTATACTCCATGAAATTAGTAGAATATCTTTGATATTTGCGTTTCATCCAGTATCTTTTCATGGAAATATTATTCTTGAATTTTACTATACAAAACAGTATCATGTTGACAATTTGGACGTTAATAATTCTTGGATTAAATAATTCTTGAACTTGTTTTATTGAATTATTATGTCATTGTCATCATCCTCATGTTATATTATGTTATCTTTGGCTTACGTGCATAGATGAACTTAGTATGATTATGACCAGGGATCATTCGGTATAATCATCGGCTTGATATAAATGATGTGACAAAAGTCCTCGATGGCTGTAATGCGATGATGGATGGATAGTTTTGGTATGATTATGACCCGGGGGTGATTCGGTATAGTCATGACCATTGATAATTTGATGAAAATCCTTGACCGTGGTACAAGGATGATTAGATATTAATGGTTTATTCATTAAACCTGAGTCTTAGTGATAAAAATTGATGAAAACCTTTTAAATCATAAAAGATAGTAGACTTTATTTTCTACTTGACTCTTTTAATGGATTGCGTATTCATTGCATAGCTTAAACCGGTTGTCTATTTTATTTTATCGGTTTAACATTGTTGAAGGCTAATGATAATTTATTCGCATTATCTTAGTCATAATATTTCTTCTTGGGCTAGTTGAGCTCACCCTTTCTTTCACTGCTCTCTTGAGAAATGAGAATATAAATTTGGACAAGTCGGGAACTAGTAATGGTCGAGAGGATAGCATTAGTAGTCCTCACTATTCTGCGAAATAGTGTGATAATAGTTGTAATGAGGACTCCTTTTGAGTTTGTATAATATCTAGTAGACAATATTTGTATTCAAACTCACGCTTTATGTAGTATTGTACCTGACGCTTATATTAGTAAGTTTGTATTTGAATTTATGTACCATGTAAGTGGCGACCCAAGATGGGTGACGATACCTAATTTTGAGGCGCCACACGGTTGGTATCGAGCTTAGGGATATGATCCACAGGTGAGATGTGAGATAAGAACTAGGAGGGGAGAGACGGAATTCCTTCGCTAGTATGACCTACCTAAATTTATTTGGTATTTAATTGGTGGTCGAGTATAGGGATAATATGTTTGCATGTCAATTAACCCTTATTTTATGGCGGTGTTTGAAAATGGCATCCGAGAATGTTGAGAATAAAGAATGGAGCACGAGAGACCGTTGATTCTCCACGATCAATAATCGGGACAATGTGCAACAGGATGGCAATAATCCTCCCGTAAACAACAACACCGACCATCAATTGACGAACGACAGTGACGCTTTAAAGGTTTTAGAATTCATGCAACATCGGTAAAGCGACTCGCATCCAAAACGTAGGTGGAAACACGGAAAACTCTCGGTGGTCACCGCTAAACAATTCAAGGAGCTGGGACCACCGGAGTTTAAGGAGAGCCAAAAACCACTTCGGCGGAAGCATGGATAAAGCAGATTACCAAGATATTTGATGTCTTGGGATGCTCCGAGGAGCAAAAGGTTCCTTTTCGCCGCCTTTATGTTCTTGCGAGAGAAGCGATTCATGGTGGGAATCGGTAAAAGCGTACTCAACTCGCTTTGTCTTCAAGATATCTTGGGAGAAGTTCCAGAGTCGCTTCAATGACAAATACTTTCACGAAAGTATTCGCCACATGAAGGAGGTGGAGTTTATCAAGTTGGAACAAAACAATATGGCCAGGTGTATGATACGAGGCAAAATTTGCGGAGTTATCACGGTTCATATCCCACTGGGTGGATAATGAAGAGAGAATGGCGCGAATGTTTTAAGAGGTTTGAAACCCGATATACGTCAATACCTAATTTCTCATAAACTTTGTTTGTATTCGGATATTGTGAATAGGGCTCGATTATTGGAGCGCGATAATGAGTCAACCTGACCAAAAAGGTAACGACCAACAACACAATAATAATCGTAAATGCTTGGCAGCAACGGCCATCGAACAACGATAACCATCGTGGGGAAATTATCATTTCGGTGGTAACCATGGCCAAGATAATAGGAATGAAAATTTCAAGAAGAGAAATTCAACAATGATGGAAAGACGCCAAAGACCAAAGACCCGTTGTTAAGGAAGGAAAAGACCACTGTATCATATGCTTCAAATGCGAGGAGAGGACACATCGGTCCGGATCACGCCATGCCAGTCAAAGCATGTTATAATTATGGAAGAGAATGTCACTTAGCTCGATTTTATCGTTTCATCAAGACAAATTCAACTAGGATGGAGGCACCAAAGGCTGTCCAAGACAAACCAAAGCCGGTAGTTTAAGAGAGAGCGTTTTTTTTCTCGTGACGAGGAACCTAAATAAAATTATCACGGGTAAGTTAATCATAAGCTCTTGCGAAGTCTATACCGTGTTAGATACCAGTTCTACCCACTCTTTTATTTCACCTAGTTGTGTTCAACGTTTAAATTTGACTCAAGAAGTTAAACTTTGACTTATTGGTTGAAACTTCGTTAGTAGGAGCCTTCGTTATCGCTTACTATTTTTTTAAATCTTGTTTGATTCAAATAAACAATTTCACGTTACCTGTCGATCTTATCTTTTTGAAAATATTTGCCTTTGATGTGATTTTAGGAATCAATTGGTTAAATACTCATCATGCTTTTCGTAAGGTTGTTACCTTTTATATTCATAACCAACTTGTTGTGCGAATTCAAGTAACCAAACTACTAAAGTCAATCATTGTCATATCAAGCCATAAGTAAAGATCCCTGAACCTTTCGTTGTTGACTTTCTTGTGTGGAATGCACCGAGGCCAGACTTTCTCTAGGCGACATCATGAAAGAAGATGGCGAGTTGATAGGCATCATTACGAGGTGCTATCTAGGTAAAAGGATAGAAGTCAAAGTTGGTATCAATGTGACGTATTATCCAAGTTTTGGATGAGAGTCACAGTTTTGAATAATATTTCTATCATTAATAAATTTCTTGACGTATTCTTGAAGACTTTCTAGCCTACCCTAGAGCGTGAAATCGAATTTTTTATTGACCCCAGTACAAAAACCCATTTCTTAAACCCTCAAATATTTCTTCAACTAAAATGAACAGTTTACGTGGTTTATGATAAAAGTCATAATAAAAGCATTTGACTAATGAAAATCATGGGTATTCATGGTATTAGTAAGTTTTATGATGAGTTATGTTGGTTAGTATGTAAAAACATGAAAGTTTCTTAGAAATCACAAAGAGTTGAAAATCAAATTTTGGTGAAAAACGTAACATGAAATTCAATTGACCATATCTCCTATTATATTTTGAATTTTTGAGTGTGGTCAAGTCCTAGAGTTAGATCTATGAGTTACCTAACTAATCCAAGTGGAATTACTAGAAAAGGTGTTGTAGATTTTTGTGTGTGGCTGATTTTAGCAAAGGAGTGCAAAGCTGCAAAAAACCAAAAAAAAATGCTGCTATGATTTTAGAGGGCTGTTTTCGCCACTTAAATTATGAGAAAAATTCTGGCCTTTTGGGACATGAAAGTATATGGTATAAAGTACCTCCTGTCCAAAAATGAGCTCATTCTGACTTAAAATGAGCAAGTTATGACTATTTCAATATTTAGGTTTTTCCGACGAAAAATGCTATAACCGGAGTTCTATAACTCCGATGACCATGAAATTTAAACTAGAAGCTCACGTTAACATGTGTAAGGTCCTGCCAAGATTTGGGAATTTTTGGAGTTAAACTTGAGGTAGCTAATTTCTTAAGGAATTAATTAGAAATTGATTTTTGAAAAATAGTAAATGAATTTTAAAAATTCCGAGAAAATATATTTTCATTATGGGACTATATTATGCTAAATCCCAGAAAAGAAATATTTTTGGACTAATTTGGTATTTTTCATGAAAATAGTTTAGTTACTGAAACATATGAGTTAAATATGTTATGTGAAGTAACAAAGTTGAAAATAGGATTTTATGGCTAGAAATCCTATATAGAGTATATGCATATTTTTTGAGGATTTGATAATTGGTGATGATATCTTATGAGTATGGCATTTTGAATGATTAAATGCATTATATGGTAAAGCGTAAACAATTGAGATAAATTGTTTATAAATTTAAGAAGTGATTAAAATATTGTTATAATATTAATGATATTAGATTATGAGATTATTAAGTGATTGATAACATGGGGATATTCTTGAATCCTGGATAAATTATATTATAAATGTTTAATATTTATCCTTTATCTCATTTGATTGATTCTTTATATCATTATCCTCATGTTTTATATTATGTTGAAAGTCGTTTTATGGCACTGTAGTGCATAGATGGATTTGGTATGATTATGACCAGGATTGTTCGGTATAATCATAACCGTAATTGAAAACACGATTATCTTTGGTAGTAGTGCATGGATAATTTGTGGTCGTGATACTAATGAATACACGATTATCTTTGGTAGTAGTACATGGATAATTTGTGGTCGTGATACTAATGAATACACGATTATCTTTGGTCGTAGTGCATGGATAATTTGTGGTCGTGATACTAATGAATACACGATTATCTTTGGTAGTAGTGCATGGATAATTTATGGTCGTGATACTAATGAATACACGATTATCTTTGGTAGTAGTACGGATAATTCGTGGTCGTGATACTTAATGAATATCCTCGGCCTTTGTAGTGCGGGGATGATTCGATGATATAGATTAATTATTGAAATGAGTCTCAAAGAATGAAATATTAATTCATGGATGTGGTAAAAGTCATCTTTGGCCATAGTGTATTGATAGACTTGGTATGATTATGACGAAGGATTATTCGTATAATCATGGCCAGTAATTGAAAACACGAATATCCTCGGCGATTAGTGCATGGATAATTCGTGGTCGTGATACTATTAAGATGAGTCTCAAAGATTATTGGTTTTACAAATGTATATCTTTGGCATGTAGTGCAAAGATGAATTATTAATGAATATCTTTGGTAGGGATTGCAAAAATGAATTTAATGTTTTCAACGATAAAGGTATTCAAGGTATCCTCATCTCTTTATCATACTGTGTCATGCACTTAATTTCGAGGGCTAAATTCCATAAGGGGAGATTGTGAGACCCCAGATTTTATCAATAAAGATTTAAATTTTGTCAAAATAATTTTTAATATTATGGTGTGAATTTGAGATAATATTATAGTTGTGGGTAGTATTTATAAATTTTGCAAAGTATGCAAGTGGTTATATTATATTCGATTGGTCTGGGAATATTCGGTTTAGCGAGGAATATTCGTATACAGCTACAATCATTGGTGGACCCTAATAAAATTATTGTCGGATTGAGAAAACGACAAAAAATATTTTATTGAAATAACTACGGGAAGTTTTACCGTGGATACCGTTGAACTACTCTAGGTAGTAAAAAATACGATGTCATGCGTGGTTGCATAAGTAGCATACGGTATTGATTATCGATACTTATGTGAGAAGTCACTCGGTTTGATTCCATTATTGTTGTAAGACCCCAACTTATTATTAATGAAATTTAATTTTCTCTATTTATTATTTTGAAATAGTAAGGGTTGATTTGATTAATGTGGATAGTTAGGGGTAAAATACGCAAATATTTTAAAATAAGCAGTGGTTATAAAATATTCATTGTTATCGGGGAATATTCGTTTGGTCGTGGAATATTCGCTTGTCGTCAGAATATTAAATGCGACGGTAGCGACCGTGTGTGGGCCCCATAACTAAAAAGCGATCGGATGAAGAAAACGACAAATATAAGTTGTTTAAAAATAACGGTGTAGTTATTCTGCAGTTAATCTTTGTTAAAATACCGGTGGTTAAAAACACAAGAAAGTATTACCAGCGGTGCACCAATTATTGATTCTTACGTAAGAAGGCACTTACTCAATAATGGTTACGATAATTCTTCGCTCGATTTTTATTGAGTTAATAATTGTCTGCGTTGATATTTTATATTCTTTTTGTTTCAATAATTGTCATTACACGATTTTTTTCATTATCGAAGCAATAATTCATATTATCTGAATAATATTATTAGATAACATTATTGGCAATGTCTAGAAAGTTCTCGCTCTAAGGAGAGGTTTGGTCACCTAATTGCGCGCAAGAAGAAGAAATTCTTATTGGAAAGCCCTCTCTTTCCTGAACCGCCTCGGTTGTCGATATTGTGATTCTCAGAATATTATTTGTGAATAATTAATTCTTAATTCATATGATGAGAAAAATATTAATTTTATGTGGATATAGATGGAGAAAAATTTTAATGTGACAATTGTTGAAAATTAAAATTTTATCTTTTTCTGATAAAATAATTCATTTAAATATATTATTATATTTTAATAATATAATAATGGTGATATTTTTACAACGAATGTGGGATATATGAGTATACGTGGAGGAAGAGTATTTTTGTTGCAATAAATGTTTAAAACATGTTAAACATGTCGGTGGACCCCATTTATTGACTGAAATTTGATTATAGCACAGAAATCGCCTTGGCTTGTGGATTTCTGGTCAATTTTTGTTTGGAATTTGGAAAAATTCAATTCTCTGCAAAGTTGTAGAGAATTGAATTTCCTATAAAAACTCGCGAGATTCGAATTTTCTGATGAAAGGGCTATTTATTATGAATTATTGAAGTTCCGTAGTTCCGAAATAATTGATTTTTGGAAGTTTTAATTATTTAAATTAAGAAAAACGTTTTAATATTTTGTCACATGGTGGCTGATGTCTTGAACCAAATTAGTGGGCGTAGGAAATTTGAAAAAATAATATTATTAATTTATTAAATTTTTCTGCTTTGGTGTTCTAAGCGATTTCTATAAATAGGGTCTTGGGTTAGAATTGAAAATCACACCGTAAATCAAGTTTTCTCTCTATATTATCGAAGCGTATTCTTGTGAGTATTTTGAGTATACTTTGATTATTGTTAGACGGTGCTGAAGTTCCTTTTAGCACTATACCTTCAGTATTCCAAATTAAAAGTCTTAATCTTTCGAGTAAGGGATGTTATTTTCTTCTCAAATGATATTATTTCTTCAATATCATTATTGTAAGACCTCAAATTTTTTTAAATAAAAAGAATTTCCTTTATTTATTATTTTGAAATAGTAAGGGTTGATTTGATTAATGTGGATAGTAAAGGGTTAAATACGCAAATATTTCAAAATAAGCAAGTGGTTATAAAATATTCATTTTTGTTTTAATATTCGTTTGGTCGTGGAACATTAAATCTTTTCGTGGAATATTCGTTTGGTCGTAGAATATTAAATCGCTTGTCGGGAATATTCGTATGCGGTAGCGACCGCCAATATAAGGAGCCCCATAACTAGCGATTGGATGAGGAAAAAAGCGACAAAGTTTGGGTGGTTATAAATAACTGGCGTAGTTATTACTGCAATTAAGGTCGTAGTTATTCTGCTTAAGACCGTTGGAATACCCTATGGTTAAAATACGATGTCTGCGTGGTTGCATGCGATAGCACTACGGTATTACAGATTGTTGAATTATTGATCCTTACGTAAAAAGGCACTACTCAATAATTATTACGGTGAATTCTTTATTCAATAGTTTATTTTATTGATTCAATAATTCTTTGCGTTGGTATTTTATATTATTCTTTGTTTCAATAATTGTCATCGCACACGATTTCCCATTATCGGATCAATAATTCATATTATTTGAATAATATTATTAGATAACATTATTGGCAATGTCTAGAAAGTTCTATCTAAGGAGAGGTTTGGTCACCTAATTGCTGCGCACGATGAGGAGAGATCCTTATTGGAAAGCCCCTCTTTCTGAGGAGCGACTGGTTGTCATAAATGTGATTACGTAATATTATTTGTGAATAATTAATTATTGATTCATATGATAAGAAATATTTATTTTATGTGGATATAAATGATGGATTTATTTATGTGGTTATAAATGAAGAAATTATTGTTGAGGTGTTTTATCAGTATTTTATCGGATTGGAGGTATTAAAAATCAAATCAGGGGTTTTGAGATATATTGCGGGGGTTATAATTTTTTAATCCGATCGTTGGATTGTGGTAATTTTTGAGTATGTTATACATACATAAGTTGAGTATATGTCCACAAATTTTGAACCGTTAAAAATGCACGAATGATTTGTTGTGAATTTTAAGAGGTGTCGGATTCGGAAATTAGGTTTATAATTGATTTTGGTGGAAAATTCTAGAATTGAGTGGGCCCCACTTGTGGTTGGTGAAGAAATGTGCTGAATTTTATTTCAAATGTGGTGGGTGGCAATAGTAGCGTGTAAAAGCCATCGGTAGCAGTCAAGTCTCTTGGTAATTAACATTTTCCTATAAATAGAGGGCTAAGTTAGAATTGAAAATCACACCGAAACAAAGATTTCTCTCTTCTCTCTCTATATTATTGAGCGTATTTTGTGAGTATTTAGATACTTTGTGAGTTCTTTGTTCAAAGATAAGTTTCATTCAAAGATCACTTCCGACCTTTCCTTAGAAATCTCGATTCTTTGAGGTAAGGGATATTATTTTTTTCGTAATGATATTATTTCTTCAATATCATTATCTTTGAAATGTTGATCCAAGTTTTTATCAAATTTGGAACTTTTTCATGTCGGGTTACTATTCATGAGTTACTATTATTCACGAGTTACTATTCATGAGTTACTTATTCACGAGTTCTTATTCACGAGTACTATTCATGTAAGCGTGAAAATGTTTTTTTTTGGAATTTCTATCTTTTGGTGTCGAGTTACTATTCACGATATCAAGACTATTCACGAATCTGACACTATTCATTTGAAAAATGAAAATTTTTCTTTTAAGTCAAAATATCTATTCGGATACTAGCTTTGATTGTATCCATGTTTTGATCATTCTTGAATTTTACACCACTATGATTATTTTTGAGGTATTGTTGGACATGGATAAAACAAAGTACGAATCCTTAATCCTTAATCCTTGTCATTTTGTTTCAATCGGATTCGTTCTTTAAAAATATTTTCATCATCCTCGGTCTTAAATGATGATATTATTGAATATCTTTGGCTTTGTATGTAGTGCAAAGATGAATGATTTCTGAAGAATATCTTTGGCACAGTAGTGCAAAGATGAGCGGTGTTTAAATGAACATGATGACTGATGAATATCTTTGGCCTTTAGTGCAAAGATGAGCAGTGTTTAAATGAACATGACCAATGATGAATATCTTTGGCCTTTAGTGCAAAGATGAGCAGTGTTTAAATGAACATGACCCGGTCGATGAATATCTTTGGCCTTTAGTGCAAAGATGAGCAGTGTTGAGATGAACATGATCGATTGATGAATATCTTTGGCCCATAGTGCAAAGATGAATATTTGATTTGAGATGATTATTGATTGATGTTACGAGGATAAAATATTGATGATGGATTTGTTAAATTCATAGATTATAGTAGATTTCATTCTCTACGTAACTCTTACTATGAATTATTATTTCAATTAGAATATTGATCCGAAACTTGTTGTCTATTGTATTCTATCGATTTTTCCTCATTGGAGACTAACGATAATTTGTTGTATATTATCTTAGTCATAGTATTCTTTATTGGGCTAGTTGAGCTCACCCTTTTCCTTGTTGTTCCATTCTTCTTCTCGTGAGGCGAGAATGTAGCGAGTCTTAGTCGGGTATGGAATGAAGGTTCTAGAGAGAGTTGTTTAGTAGTCCTCACCATTTTTGTAAAATGATGTATCAATAAATATGATGGGGATTTATTTAAGTATAAATATTGTCTAGAAGATAATATTTGTATTTAAACTCACAGTTTTATTGTTGTGATAATAAAGTTGTAGTTGTTTCTATACCATGTATTTGGCGACTCAGAATGGGTTGGATGGATTGGACCTATTTTGGGGTCGTCACAGTTGGTATCGAGCTTAGGGATATGATCTCCATGCGGAGATCGGGAATAGAACTAGGAGGGAGAGACAGGTAAATCCTTTGCTAGTGTGTCCTACCTAAGCTTATTTGTTAGTTAGTCAAGATATATAGGATATTATGTGATTGATTTCCTTAATTAACCCTTGTTTTATGGCGGTGATTTGAGAATGTCGATTGAGAATATTAATAGTGGTGTAAATGAGACCGTGGAGATGCATGTACTTAACAACGAGGAGAGCGTAACAACAGGTGGCAATGTGCCTCCCGTGAATAACACCACCGGAGCGATGATGAACGAGGGATGTTTAAAAGCTTTTTGCGATTCATGCAAAATCGACGAGGGAGACTCGTGTTCAAAATACTGAGGAGGAGATGATAGCGATTCACGGGTGGTCACAAATGGCGCTTCAAAGAGTTGGGACCACGAGTGCAGGAAAGCGAGATCCGATCATGGCGGAAACATGGGTCAAAGCAAATTACCAAGATATTCGATGTCTTGGGATGCGACGAAGAAAATGAAAAGTTCCATTCGCTACTTTTATGTTCCGTGGCGAAGCAGATTCTTCGGTGGGAATCATGAAGCGTACCCATTCAATTTTCTCGGCGTGTCATGGGAGACGTTTGAAAGCAGTTCAATAATGAAAGTACTTCCCGAAAGTATTCGTCGTATGAAGGAAGTGGAGTTTATTAGATTGGAAGCGAAATAACATGACGGTGTCCCGAAGACGGGCGAAGTTTGCGGAGTTATCCGTGTTTGCACCTCATTTGGTGGAGAATGAGGAACGATGATGGCGGATGTTTACGAGAGGTTTGAAACCCAAGATACGTCGATATCTCATTTCTCATAAATTTTCTCTCTATTCGGATGTTGTAAATGAGGCTCGATTGTTAGAAGAGATAACGAGTACGTTCAACCGAGGGACCATAACCGAGGATCATACCAAAGATAGCGATCATCGAATAACGATAACCAGTGGAGAAAGAAGAATAATACGGACAAAGGCGGTAACCACTCTGGTGGTAATCGTGGCCATGAAAATAGAAGAAGCGAGTTGGGAGGAGATTTTAAAAGAGGAGATTCAACAACGACCATGTGAAGACGTCGGCCAAAGTGCAACCGGTTCCAAGGAGGAGAAAGACCATCGATCGTATGTTACAAATCTTGGAAAGAGGGACATATCATTGAAACCGCCCACAACAGTTTAAGGTATGCTATAATTGTGGAAAAGAAGGACATATCGCCGAGATTATGCGATATCGAAACCCAGTCAATGAAATGGTGACTCAAAAGGATGTCCCGAAAAGTCAAAGTCAACGATTCTGGAAGAAGCGTTTGTCGTGACCGGTTAAATCGAGGAACCCGAACGAAGTTAGCAGGTTAGTTAATTATAAATTCTTGCGAAGTTTATACCTTACTAGATACCCTTTCTACCCATTCTTTTATCTCTCTTGCTTTGCGCTCAACGTTTGAACTTGACTACGGAGAAATTAGACTTTGACTTTATTTATGGAGACTCAGTTAGGAGAAACTTTCATTACATCCGTTGTTTAAAAATCTTGTTTGATTCAAGTTGGCACCATTACCTTACCCGTTGACCTTATCTCTTTAAAGATACTTGCTTTTGGGGATTGATTGGTTAACTACTCATCATGCCAAAATTGATTGCTTTTGTAAGGTTGTTAGTTTTCATATTCTAAGCAACCCATTATTCAACTCAAGCGGTCAAACCATTGTAGTCAAACATTTTCATATCAAGCCATGAAGTCATTCGTTTTATTACGGATGTCAAGTTTTCTTAGTCCATGTTATGGATTTGAATAAAGACACGTCGATTTGAATAATATTCTTGTTGTTATTGATTTTTCCCGACGTATTTCTGAAGAATTTATTGGCTTACTCCCAAAGATATTATTAAATTTTGTATCGACTTTGAACCCTAGATAAAACTCATTTCTAAAATCTCATATCGAATGGCTCTATTGAACTTGAGTTAAAAATTCAACTATAGAATTTGGTACATGAGCCTTTATCTTGTGACTTCCTTTGTAGAATTCACTAAGCGGACTCTCTCTGTAAGGGACGTCATATTCGTGCGATAGTAAAGCGATAGGTGTCATTGTGACGTCTTATCCAAGATTGGGATATGAGTCACGGTTGAGAGCAACCTAAGTCGAATCGAAATACGTAGCTTTCAGGCTTAGTTGGTTATTATCGGAGATTCGTTGAAGGATATTCTCGAATCGCTATTCCATTAACGTGGTGACTCATAGAGATACAAAATTCAAATGGAGCAAGGAATGTGGGAAGAGCTTTGAAGAACTCGAGAGGAGACTCATTTCAAAGATATGTTACGACCATGTCATCCTGGAAAAGCGAACGCGTGGTAGCCGACGTGTTGAGTAGAAGATCGTATAAAAGTACGAGTACAATATTGTCAAAGA
Organism: Panax quinquefolius; assembly: GCA_020205615.1. Lineage (NCBI taxonomy): Eukaryota > Viridiplantae > Streptophyta > Magnoliopsida > Apiales > Araliaceae > Panax > Panax quinquefolius. The sequence continues at coordinate 3,898,625 of CM035168.1, forward strand.
CTCATTTCAGTATAATATACAAATAATAGAGATGGAGATGAAAACTCTATGTACCCACGTGATGATATATTGAGTGCGTGATGATATACGAGTATAATCGACTTTAATCGATAAAGTTAAAGTCGTTCAAGCTACACAATCGAGTGATGAATTTGAAGAAGGAGGTGCAAGAAGTTGTTATTTTAAAAGCGAGAATCGGTGAGGTGAGAAAGCTCAAATCTTGATTTATTAATCCATTTGAAATTCTCGATCGAATAGGAACTGTGGCCTATAGACTCGTTTTACCACCAAGTATGACGCGTGTTCATAACGCTTTTCACGTGTCGATGTTACGTAAATATGTGGACGACCCAAAACCGTCATTGAGTTAGAACCCAGACGAGATAGCCAAGACTTAACGTGCGAGGAGAGTACTGTCAAGATTTTGTAGAGGAAAGAACATGACCTATGTCTGGGGTTATACCATAAGTTAAAGTTTTGTGGAGAAACCATGCTATTGAGGAAATGACACAGGGAGTTGGAAACGAAAATGAAAGCGAGTATCTTTACCTTTTCAAACACCGAGTCGTCGTCAATTTCGAGGACGAAATTTCATAAGGAGGGAGGTTGTAAGACCAAAATTTTTTAAATAAAAAGGAATTTCCTTTATTTATTATTTTGAAATAGTAAGGGTTGATTTGATTAATGTGGATAGTAAAGGGTTAAATACATAAATATTTCAAAATAAGCAAGTGGTTATAAAATATTCATTTTTGTCGGGAATATTCGTTTGTTAATTGGAATATTCGTGCTTCGCTCGAGGGAATATTCGTTTGGTCGTAGAATATTCGATCGCTTGTGAGGAATATTAAATGCATGACAGCCAAGCATGTGTGGGGCCCCATAACGGAAAAGCGATTGGATGAGGAAAGCGACAAAGTTTGGGTGGTTATAAATAACTTGCGTAGTTATTCTGCAATTAAGACTGTAGTTATTCTGATTAAGATTTGGAATACCCGTGGTTAAAATACGATGTCTGGCGTGGTTGCACAAAGATGACACCGCGGTATTGCACAAAGATTGTTGAATTATTGATCCTTACGTAAGAAGGCACTACTCAATAATTATTACGGTGATTCTTGCTCAATAGTTTATTTTATTGATTCAATAATTGCTGCGTTGGTATTTTATATTATTCTTTGTTTCAATAATTGTCACTTTGCACAATATTTCCCATTATCGGATCAATAATTCATATTATTTGAATAATATTATTAGATAACATTATTGGCAATGTCTAGAAAGTTACATCTAAGGAGAGGTTTGGTCACCTAATTGCGCGCCAAGTGAGAGAGATCCTTATTGGAAAGCCCCCTCTTTCCTGGGAACAGCCTGGTTGTCATAAATGTGATTCTGTAATATTATTTGTGAATAATTAATTATTGATTCATATGATAAGGAAATATTTATTTTATGTGGATATAAATGATGGATTTATTTATGTGGTTATAAATGAAGAAATTATTGTTGAGGTGTTTTATCAGTATTTTATCGGATTGGAGGTATTAAAAATCAAATCAGGGGTTTTGAGATATATTGCGGGGGTTATAATTTTTAATCCGACCGTTGGATTGTGGTAATTTTTGGGTATGTTATACATACATAAGTTGAGTATATGTCCACAAATTTTAAACCGTTAAAAATGCACGAATGATTTGTTGTGAATTTTAAGAGGTGTCGGATTCGGAAATTAGGTTTATAATTGATTTTGGTGGAAAATTCTAGAATTGAGTGGGCCCCACTTGTGGTTGGTGAAGAAATGTGCTGAATTTTATTTCAAATGTGGTGGGTGGCAATAGTAGCAGGTAAAGCCATCGGTGTAGCGAATCAAGTCTCAGCTTGATGGGCTAACATTTTCCTATAAATAGAGGGCTAAGTTAGAATTGAAAATCACACCAGAAACAAAGATTTCTCTCTTTCTCTCTCTATATTATTGAGCGTATTTTGTGAGTATTTAGATACTTTGTGAGTTCTTTGTTCATCTAAGTTTCATTCAAAGATCACTTCCGACCTTTCCTTCCAAGAAATCTTGATTCTTTGAGGTAAGGGATATTATTTTTTTCGTAAATGATATTATTTCTTCAATATCATTATGCTGAAATGTTGATCTGAAGTTTTTATCAAATTTGGAACTTTTTCATGTCGGGGTTACTATTCATGAGTTACTATTCACGAGTTACTATTCATGAGTTACTATTCACGAGTTACTTATTCACGAGTACTATTCACGTGAAGCGTGAAAATGTTTTTTTGTGGAATTTCTATCTTTTGGTGTTGAGTTACTTATTCACGATATCATATTCATTCAGAAAAATGAAAATTTTTCTTTTCGTCCAAAATATCTATTCGGATACTAGCTTTGATTGTATCCATGTTTTGATCATTCTTGAATTTTACACCACTATGATTATTTTTGAGGTATTGTTGGACATGGATAAAACAAAGTACTGAATCCTTAATCCTTAATCCTTGTCATTTTTTGTTTCAATTGGATTCGTTCTTTAAAATATTTTCATCATCCTCGGTCTTAAATGATGATATTATTGAATATCTTTGGCTGTAGTGCAAAGATGAATGATTTCTGAAGAATATCTTTGGCTGTAGTGCAAAGATGAAGCAGTGTTTAAATGAACATACGATCGATGAATATCTTTGGCCTTTAGTGCAAAGATGAGCAGTGTTTAAATGAACATGACCAATGATGAATATCTTTGGCCTTTAGTGCAAAGATGAACAGTGTTTAAATGAACATGACCAATGATGAATATCTTTGGCCTTTAGTGCAAAGATGAGCAGTGTTGAGATGAACATGATCGATTGATGAATATCTTTGGCTCTGTAGTGCAAAGATGAATATTTGATTTGAGATGAATATTGATTGATGTTACAGGATAAAATATTGATGATGGATTTGTTAAATTCATAGATTATAGTAGATTTCATTCTCTACGTAACTCTTCTATGAATTATTATTTCATTGCGAATATTGATCCGAAACTTGTTGTACATTGTATTCTATCGATTTTTCCTGTTGGAGACTAACGATAATTTGTTGTATATTATCTTAGTCATAGTATTCTTTACTGGGCTAGTTGAGCTCACCCTTTTCCTTGTTGTTCCATTCTTCTTCTCAGGAGGCGAGAATGTAGCGAGTACTAGTCGGGGTATGGAATGAAGGTTCTAGAGAGAGTTGTTTAGTAGTCCTCACCATTTTTGTAAAATGATGTATCAATAAATATGATGGGGATTTATTTGAGTATAAATATTGTCTAGAAGATAATATTTGTATTTAAACTCACAGTTTTATTGTTGTGATAATAAAGTTGTAGTTGTTTCTATACCATGTATTTGGCGACTCAGAATGGGTTGGATGGATTGGACCTATTTTGGGTTCGTCACAATTATGCTGAAATATTGGTTGGAACTTTTTATCAAATTTGGAACTTTTTCATGTCGGGGTTACTATTCATGAGTTACTATTCACGAGTTACTATTCATGAGTTACTATTCACGAGTTACTATTCACGAGTACTATTCATGAAGCGTGAAGATGTTTTTTGTGGAATTTCTATCTTTTGGTGTCCTGAGTTACTATTCACGTATACTGCACTATTCACGTATACTGACCTTATTCATTAGAAAAATAAAATTTCTTCTTTTGTCCAAAATATCTATTCGGATACTAGCTTTGATTGTATCCATGTTTTGATCATTCTTGAATTTTTACACCACTATGATTATTTTTGAGGTATTTTTGAACATGGATAAAACAAAGTACGAATCCTTAATCCTTAATCCTTGTCATTTTGTTTCAATTGGATTCGCTTTCTTTAAAAATATTTTCATCATCCTCGGTCTTAAATGATGATATTATTGAATATCTTTGGCCCAGAAGTGCAAGATGAATGATTTCTGAAGAATATCTTTGGTCAGTAGTGCAAAGATGATGAGCAGTGTTTAGATGAACATGACCAATCGATGAATATCTTTGGCTGTGTGTGCAAAGATGAATATTTGATTCGAGATGTATATTGATTGATGTTACGAGGGATAAAAGATAGAGCGGTGAACTTTTAAATTCATACATAGAAGTTAGTAGTTTGCATTCTCTACTTAACTCTTCTAATGAATTATTATTTCATTGCGAATATTGATTTAAAATTTGTTGTCTATTGTATTCTATTAGACTTTTCCTGTTGAAGACTAACGATAATTTGTTGTATATTATCTTAGTCATAATATTCTTCTTTATCGGGCTAGTTGAGCTCACCCTTTTCCTTTTTGTTCCATTTTTCTTCTCGTGAGGCGAGAATATAAGCGATTTGAGTCGGTATGGAATGAAGGTTCTAGAAAGAGTTGTTTAGTAGTCCTCACCATTTTGTAAAATAATGTATCAATAAATGTGATGAGGATTTATTTGAGTATAGATATTGTCTGTAAGATAATATTTGTATTCAAACTCACGCTTTCTTGTTGTAATAATAAAGTTGTAGTTATTTACGTACCATGTATTGACAACTCGAATGGGTGATGTATACCTATTTTGGGGCGTCACGATGAGTATCGAGCTTAGGGATATGATCTCCGGCGGAGATCTGGGAATAGAACTAGAATGGGAGAGACGAGTAAATCCTTCGCTAAGTGTGTCCTACCTAAGCTTATTTTTTAGTTAATCAAGATATAGGGATATTATGTGATATATTGATTTCCTTAATTAACCCTTGTTTTATGGCGATGTTTGAGAATGTCGATTGAGAATATTAACAATGGAAATGAGGCCGTGGAGATTCGCTTTGTACTCACCAACGAGGAGAACGTGCAACAAATGTGACAATGTTCCTCCCGTGAACAACACCACCGAGCGAGATGATGAACGAGGGATGTTTAGAAGCTTTTTGCAGCTTCATGCAAAATCGAGGCGAGGAGACTCGTGTTCAAAATACGAGAAAAATGATAGCAATTCACGGTAGTCACAACAAAGCGAGTTCAAAGTTGGGACCACCGAATTTAAGGAAAAGCGGATCCGATCATGGCGGAAACATGGGTCAAACAAATTACCAAGATATTCGATGTCTTGGGATGCGGAGGAACAGAAGGTTCTATTCGCCACCTTTATGTTCCGTGGCGAAGCGGATCATCGGTGGAGGGAGTCATGAAGCGTACCCCATCCAAATTGCATTTCAAAGCGTGTCTTGGGAAACATTTGAGAACTATTTAATGACAAATACTTTCCCGAAAGTGTTCGTCGTATGAAGAAAGTGGAGTTCATCGAGTTAGAGCAAAACAACATGGCGGTGTCTCAAAGATGCGAGGCAAAGTTTACGAGTTATCCGAGTTTGCACCTCATTTGGTGGAGAATGAGGAACGTATGACGGGATGTTTCTTAGAGGTTTGAAACCCAAGATACCTCGATTATTTCATTTCTCATAAACTTTCTCTCTATTCGGATGTTGTAAATGAGGCTCAATTATTAGGCGAGATAACAAGTACGGTCAACTCGAGGGACCACAACCGAGGATCGTACGGAGATAGCGATCAGCGAATGTATAATGATAACCAAATGGAGAAAAGCGCAGACGGATAAAAATGGTAACCACTCTGGTGGTAATCATGGCCATGAAAATGAAGAAGCGAGTCGGGAGGAGATTTTAAAAGAGGAGATTTAACAACGACCATATGAAGACGACAGTCTTGCGTGACAAGAATCGGTTCTAAGGGAGGAGAATCGACCACCCATCATATGTTACAAATGCACGAAAAGAGGACATATCGGTCAAACCGTCCCACAACAGATTCAAGGTATGCTATAATTGTGGAAATGAAGGACATATCGCTCGAGATTATGCGGTAAGCGCGAAACCTAGTTCAATGGGGGGCGGTGACTCAAAAAGATCGTCCCGAAAAGTCAAAGTCAACGATTCCGGAAGAGCGTTTGTTGTGGTTGGTCAAAATCTGCGAGAACCCAAACGAGGTGATCACGGGTAAGCTATTTATAAATTCTTGAGAAGTTTATACCTTACTTGATAATCTAGAGTCTACCCATTCATTTATCTCTCCTGCTTGTGCTCAACGTTTAAACTTGACTCGGGAGAAATTAGACTTTGACTTATCTGTGGAAACTCAGTTAGGGAGAAACTTTCATCACATCCATTTGCTTATAAATCTTGTTTGATTCAAGTTGGCACCATTACCTTACCTGTTGACCTTATCTCTTTAAAGATACTTGCTTTTGATGTGATTTTAGGGATTGATTGGTTAACTACTCATCATGCCAAAATTGATTATTTTCGTAAGGTTGTTAGTTTTCATATTCCTAACCAACCTTGTTATGAATTCAAGCAACTAAACCATTAAAATCAATCATTCATCATATCTAATCATAAAGCTATTCGTTTATTGAAAAAGCGGATGTCAAGCTTTCTTAGCCCATGTTATGGATTTGAATAAAGACACGTCAAATTTGAATAATATTCTGTTGTTATTGACTTTCCGGCGTATTTCCGAAGAACTTCCCTTGCCTACCCCGTAACGTGAAGTTGAATTCTTTATTGATCTTGAACTTTGTACAAAGCCCATTTCTAAAACCCCATATCGAATGGCTCTATTGAACTTGAGGAGTTAAAGGTCCAACTACGTGAATTGTTGGACATCGGTTTCATTCGTCTAAGACATCTCCTTGGGGTGCTCCTCTGTTTTATTCGTAAAGAAGAAAGACGGGGAGTATGCGACTTTCAGATTGACTATCGAATTGAACCATGTCACCATCAAGAATAGGTATCCTCTACCTCGTATTGATGACTTGTTTGACCCGATTCAAGGGCACAATTCTTTTCAAAAATCGATCTTCGCTTCGGATATCATCACCAAGATTAGAATCGAGGATATTCTAAAGACGCCTTGAACTTCGGTATGGGCATTATGAATTCTTAGTCATGTCTTTCGGATGACTAATGCTCTATGCTTTCATGGATATGATGAACCGAGTATTTAAGGAATATTTGGATCGGTTTGTTGTTGTCTTTATTGATGACATCCTCATATATTCCAAAAGTCGTGAAGATCATGAGCACCATTTGAAGTTTGGTACTCCAAAGGCTTCGTGAAAACAAATTATATGCCAAATTGAAGAAATGCGAGTTACGGCTTGAGGAAGTAGCATTCCTTGGGCACGTGGTGTCGAAACATAGAGTATCTGTTGATCCGTGAAGATTGAAGCAATACAAAGTTGGGAGCAACCAAGTCGGATGGTGAAGTCGTGTAGTTTTGGGCTTATTTGGTTATTATCGGAGATTCGTGGAAGGGTTTTCTTGAATCGCTACTCCATTAACTCGGCTAACTTCGAAAGATCTGAAATTGTTTGGAGCGAAGAATCGAGAAGAGTTTCCAAGAGCTTAAGAGGAGACTTATTTCTAAGACTGTTTCTAACAATACCATCTGGTTCTGGATGGATTTGTTATCTCTGATGCTTCGAGCAAAGGGTTAGGATGTGTTCTCATGCAACGTGGGAAAGTCATAGCCTATGCCTCGCGACAACTTAAAGAGTATGAGAGGAATTATCCTACTCATGATCTAGAGTTAGCGGCCGATCGTTTCATGCTTAAAGATATGGTGGCACTATCTATATGGGGAGAAAGTGGAGATATATTCGGACCATAAAAGCCTTAAATATTTCTTCACTCAAAAAAGAACTCAACATCTGGCGGCGACGTTGGCTCGAGCTATTGAAAGACTACGACAACACTATTCAATACCATCCCGGAAAAGCGAACGTGGTAATGGACGCGTTGAGTAGAAGATCATATCTTGAACGAGCGAGTGCGATGATGTCAAGTATACGCGTAGAGCCAACTTTAATAGAAAAAGTTAAGGTTGCTCAAGCCACCGAATTCAAGTCGATCGTATGAAGAAGAAAGTACAAGAAAAAGCTATTCCTAAGCGAGAATTGATGAAGAATGAATACTTGAGTCCACTCTGACTTTGTGTTCCTAACGACTCGATTTGAAGTACAAGATTATGATGGAGGCACACAATACACCATTTGCAATCCATCCTAGAAGTACTAAAATGTATCGTGATCTTGACATACATTTTGGTGGAACAATATGAAGAGAGAGATTGCAAAGTTTATCTCAATGTGTTTAACTTGTCTCGTGTAAAAGGCGGAGCATCTTGTACCTAAGGGTCCGCTGCAACCACTGAGATTCGAAATGGAAGTAGGAACACATTACCATGGATTTCGTCTACGGGTCTTCCTACGGTTTCTCAAGGCATCAATGCTATTTGGGTTATTGTTAATAGATTAACCAAGTCCGCTTTCATTTCTTGCCGATCACGGAGACTTATTCCCTTGAACATCTTCTTTAGTATATACGTGAATGAGATTGTGAGGTTGCATGGCATGCCAAGATCCATAGTTTGGATCGTGACCCAAGATTCACTTCAAGATTTTGGGTTAGCTTGCAAAAAGCTATGGGCACGGATTTGCGATTTAGTTCAAAGATACCATCCCCAAACGGACGGACAATCGGATCGAGAGGACTATTCAAACTCTTGAAGATCTATTAAGACTCTGTGTCCTGAACTTCAAAGGTAGTTGGGATAAGTATTTACCATTGGTGGAATTCTCCTACAACAATAGTTATCGAGCAAGTATAGGTGTGGCTCCATTCAAGCATTATATGGACGAAAATGTCGTTCTCCAATATGTTGGGATGAGGTGGGTGAAGCAACATTGTTGGGACCCGAAAGTTTAAATGCGATATGACTCTGAAAAGATCCAAATGATTCGACAACGATACAAACCGGCACAAGATCGACAAAAAGAGTTATGCGGATCTTCATCGAAAGGACGTGGAATTTAGTGTGGGGATCATGTATTGTTGCGAGTTGCTCCATGGAAGGGAGTTACAAGATTTGGGAAGAGAGGAAAGCTCGATCCACGATTTATTGGTCCATTTCAAATTTTTGACCGAGTAGGAAATGTAGCCTATAGACTTGCGTTACCTCCGGTATGTCTCGTGTTCATAATGTGTTTCACATATCCGTATTTCGTAAATATGTGAAAGACCCAAACCACGTTATAGAGTTAGAACCCACGAGATAGCCAGAAGACTTAACGTATGAGGAGGTACTGTCAAGATCTTGGATAGGAAGGAGCATGTCTTACGCTAAGAAAAGGTCATACCACAAGTTAAAGTTTTGTGGAGGAATCATGCTTTATAGAGGAAATGACCGGGAATTGGAAACGGAAATGAAAGCGAGGTATCCTCACCTTTTGAAACACTGTGTCGTCGTCAATTTCGAGGACGAAATTTCATAAGGAGGGAGGTTGTAAGACCCCAACTTATTATTAATGAAATTTAATTTTCTCTATTTATTATTTTGAAATAGTAAGGGTTGATTTGATTAATGTGGATAGTTAGGGGTAAAATACGCAAAATATTTTAAAATAAGCAGTGGTTATAAAATATTCATTGTTGTCGGGAATATTCGTTTGGTCGTGGAATATTAAATGACTTTTTGGGAATATTCGTATGCGACGAAGCAGCGACCATGTATTGGGCCCCATAACTAAAAAGCGATTGGATGAAGAAAACGACAAATATAAGTTGTTTAAAAATAATTACAGTAGTTGTTACAGATTATCTTTAAAAAAATACGGTGGGTTAAAACACAAGAAGTACACAGTATTGCACCAATTATTGATTCTTACGTGAAGGCACTACTCAATAATGGTTACGATAATTACTGCTTCGATTTTTATTGAGTTAATAATTGTTTGCGTTGATATTTTATATTCTTTGTTGTTTCATAATTGTCATTCTACAAAGATTTTTCATTATCGAAGCAATAATTCATATTATCTCAATAATATTATTAGATAACATTATTGACAATGTCTAGAAAGTTACATTACAAGGAGAGGTTTGGTCACCTAATTGCGCCACCAAAAGAAGAAATTCTTATTGGAAAGCCCCTCTTCCTGGGAGCTGCACCGTTGTCGATATTGTGATTCAGTAATATTATTTAGAATAATTAATTCTTAATTCATATGATGAGAAAATATTGATTTTATGTGGATATAGATGGAGAAAAATTTTAATGTGACAATTGTTGAAAATTGAAATTTTATCTTTTTCTCGATAAAATAATTCATTTAAATATATTATTATATTTTAATAATATAATAATGGTGATATTTTTACAACGAATGTGGGATATATGAGTATACGAGGAGGAAGAGTATTTTTGTTGCAATAAATGTTTAAAACATATTAAAACATGTCGGTGGACCCCATTTATTATTTGAAATTTTGATTATAACTGTAAAAATCGCCCGTTTGTGGATTTCGGTCAATTTTGTTTGAATTTGGAAAAACTTTCTTCTGCAAAGTTGTAGATAATTGAATTTCCTATAAAAACTCATGAGATTCGAATTTTCTGATGAAAGGGCTATTTATTATGAATTATTGAAGTTCCGTAGTTCAAATAATTGATTTTGGAAGTTTTAATTATTTAAATTAAGAAAAACGTTTTAATATTTTGTCACATGGTGGCTGATGTCTTGGACCAAATTAGTGGGCGTAGGAAATTTGAAAAAATAATATTATTAATTTATTAAATTTTACGCTTTTGTTGTTCTAAGCAATTTCCTATAAATAGGGTCTTGGGTTAGAATTGAAAATCACACGAAATCAAGTTTTCTCTCTCTATATTATCGAGCGTATTCTTATGAGTATTTTGAGTATACTTTGAGTATTGTTAGACGGTGCAAGTTCCTTCAAAGACTATACCCTAGATTCCAAATTTAAGTCTTAATCTTTCGAGGTAAGAGATGTTATTTTCTTCTCAAATGATATTATTTCTTCAATATCATTATCTTTGAAATATTGGTTGGAACTTTTTATCAAATTTAGAACTTTTTCATATGCGGGTTACTATTCAGCGAGTTCTTATTCACGAGTTACTATTCATGAAGTTCTTATTCACGAGTTCTTATTCACGAGTACTATTCAATGAAGCGTGAAGATGTTTTTTGTGGAATTTCTATCTTTTGGTATCGGAGTTACTATTCACGATATCAAGACTATTCACGTGATCTGCCTATTCACCAAAAAATAAAATTTCTTCTTTTTTCAAAATATCTATTCGGATACTAGCTTTGATTGTATCCATGTTTTGATCATTCTTGAATTTTACACCACTATGATTATTTTTGAGGTATTTTGAACATGGATAAAATAAAGTACGAATCCTTAATCCTTAATCCTTGTCATTTTGTTTCACTTTGGATTCATTTCTTTAAAAATATTTTCATCATCCTCGGTCTTAAATGATGATATTATTGAATATCTTTGGCTTTTAGAGTCAAAAGATGAATGATTTCGAAGAATATCTTTGGTTTGTAGTGCAAAGATGAGCAGTGTTTAGATGAACATGACCCATCGATGAATATCTTTGGCACGTAGTCAAAGATGAATATTTGATTCCGGATGTATATTGATTGATGTTACGGGGATAAAAGATGAGACGGTGAACTTTTAAATTCATACATAGAAGTTAGTAGTTTGCATTCTCTACTTAACTCTTCTAATGAATTATTATTTCACGCGAATATTGATTTAAAATTTGTTGTCTATTGTATTCTATTAGATTTTTCTCTCATTGAAGACTAACGATAATTTGTTGTATATTATCTTAGTCATAATATTCTTTTATCGGGCTAGTTGAGCTCACCCTTTTCCTTTTGTTCCATTTTTCTTCTCGGAGAGGCGAGAATATAGCGAGTACAGTCGGGGTATGGAATGAAGGTTCTAGAAAGAGTTGTTTAGTAGTCCTCACCATTTTGTAAAATAATGTATCAATAAATGTGATGAGGATTTATTTGAGTATAGATATTGTCTGTAAGATAATATTTGTATTCAAACTCACACTTTTTCTTGTTGTAATAATAAAGTTGTAGTTGTTTACATGCATGTATATGACAACTCGGAATGGGTGATGTATACTATTTTGAAGGCGTCACAATTGTCGATTAATAATATGAATTATTATAATGATAATGACGTTTTGTTTTATTCAGTATTATTAACGTAATAAAAGCGAAACATCTTTTATATAAAATGTATACTTTATTAAAGTTATTCATAAATAGAATATATTATATTTTATTATGATAGTGTTGCATAGTAGATTTTGCATAGTGTTATAATAGTGTTTGCGTAGTAAAATGTTTTATATAAATAGAATATATGATATTTTATTTAAAAGATTTTGCTTTAAATATGGATGAGTCGATTAAAAGTAAATCAATCTGGATAGCTTCATGGATTAATTACTATGCATTCTATTTTCCTATAAATAGAAGCTCATTCCTTCATTATTTTCTTACGAATTCACCAAAACTCTGAGAGAAATTATAGAGAGAAGCTATATAGAGAAAATCTATAGAGAGAGAAGAAGAAGAGTATTCGGTACTTCACTACTTTGTTATCCAAAGTCTTTTACTGTAGAGGGTATTATTTGTTGTACCGTAAGGGTGTTATTCTTTCTTATTCATGAAGAGAACTTCATTATTCCATTCATTATTATTACGCTGGAATAACTTTAAAAAAGTGGCATACCCTATACATAACTACGTATACGCCAGATACCCTATACTTGGTGAAATCCTTATATTATTCCATTCTTATTTATTACATTGGAATAACTCAGATACGCGGAATCCCCTATACTTGGTGATCTTCTTCATTATTCCATTCTTTATTATTCATTGGAATATCCTGTCGTATGTGTTTTACACCTGACTTCGGTTCCATTGTTTATTATTCCGCATTTATTATTACATTGGAATATCCTCGCCGTGTGTTTTACACGGCACTGGTTCCATTGTTTATTATTCAAAGATTATTTATTATTACATTGGATCATCCTCATCGGTGTGAATTTCACGACACGGTTTCCGTTATTATTATTCTATTGGAATAACTCATACATCTTGAAGTATCGCATGCGTGGTGATTTCTTTTGTTATTCCATTCTTTATTATACCCAAATGGTTAAAACTTTGACTTATACTCCATGAAATTAGTAGAATATCTTTGATATTTGCGTTTCATCCAAAGATCTTTTCATGAAAATATTATTCTTGAATTTTACTATACAAAACGAAGATCGTGTTGACAATTTGGGCGTTAATAATTCTTGGATTAAATAATTCTTGAACTTGTTTTATTGAATTATTATGTCATTGTCATCATCCTCATGTTATATTATGTTATCTTTTGGCTTACGTGCGTAGATGAACTTAGTATGATTATGACCGAGGGATCATTCGGTATAATCATGGCTTGATATAAATGATGTGACAAAAGTCCTCGATGGCTTCATGAATGCACGGTGATGGATATTTTTGGTATGATTATGACCGGGGGTGATTCTAAGTATAGTCATAATGACCATTGATAATTTGATGAAAATCCTTGGCCATGTATGCAGGGGATGATTAGATATTGTGGTTTATTCATTAAACCGAGTCTTAGTGATAAAATTGATGAAAACCTTTTAAATCATAAAATATAGTAGACTTTATTTTCTACTGACTCTTTTAATGGATTGCATATTCCACTGCAGATTAAAACCGGTTTGTCTATTGTATTTTATCGGTTTAACATTGTTGAAGGCTAATAATAATTTATTCGCATTATCTTAGTCATAATATTTCTTCTTGGGCTAGTTGAGCTCACCCTTTCTTTCAATCGTTTCTCTTGAAAAATGAGAATATAAATTTGGACGAGTCGAGAACGAGTAATGGTCCGAGGATAACATTAGTAGTCCCTCACTATTCTGCGTGAAATAAAGTGATAATAGTTGTAATGAGGACTCCTTTTGAGTTTATATAATATCTAGTAGACAATATTTGTATTCAAACTCACGGCTTTATGTAGTATTGTATACCTAGCAGCTTATATTAGTAAGTTTGTATTTGAATTTATGTACCATGTAAGTAATTGACCCAAGATGGGTGACGTATACCTAATTTTGGGGGCGTCACAGTTAACATCCCTGTCCTGTGGTGACCAGTAATTGAGTTCACATAGACAATTTTCAAGACCTGTTGTTACCAATGGAGCCAAAAGCTCAACAACAGATATCCAGAGTGAAAGCTATTGCAGATTATCCCATGTTCTACCATAAAAATCATTGCCATTGCTACTTGTTATGCCATGGACTCACCAACATTTATCAGTGCTTATTTATATACCCGGTATTGACCATAATTCACAAGTACATTCCAAGATTGTTTCATTGTATAGCAATCAAAATAAAAAATTAAATATAGCCAACTTTCAGATTCAAAGCACCATTCAGTTCATGGTTGGAATCATGCTTAGATGAGCTCCTCATCGATAAAAATAATATTAACAAAAGAACTTGCGGTAGAAACAAGACAATCTTCATGGTTGTTCACGATACTAAAGTGTAATGTGAAATCTTACTAAGCTTAAAATTATATAAACCTTATGCATTCTTGCAAATAAAGTACAAGTTATATTTTTGATAAGTAAAATGCAAGTAATATGCCCGAACAATGTAATTTTCGATAAATATCATATCTTCTTCTTTAATTTGTATCATTAATACAACTACTTTAGTTGATTTACTCAATATGAGAATTATATATTTCAAATTAGACTCAAGTTATCACAATATGCATAAAATTTCCAAAACCGTAGGCCTCCTCCTGCGGAAGCCACACACCTACCGAATAAAGATTCAAAATACCAAATCGCAAAAACCTAGAAATCAGCTGAGGTCAAGCCCTTACCGAATAGCATTCAAAAATACCAAATCGCAAAAATATCAAATTGCAAAAGGGTCACGAACTAAGGCCTTACCGAATAGCATTCAAGCCCTTACCGATTTTCAAGGGTCACGAACTAAGGCCATCCAACTTAGGGGATCAAGAGTTAAGAACTGAGGACTCTCCAAATCTGAAGAAATAGTGGGCTTCGATGTTCTTCTGATTTCGACTTTGATTTCTGTTTCAACTTCGTTGCTCTTCAGATTTGGAGAAGTTTTGTGAAGATTCGAATGGGGAAGGAACTCAGCTCATTAGATCGACTGAGAGCTTTGAGGAGAGAGAATGTCTTTTAAAAGTCAAAGGAAAAAGAAGGGTTATTTCAGACATTAACCAATCTTTTTTTGCCTGTTACATCACTTCTCACGCGTTTTTGGCGTCTAACATACACGCACGGTTAAATTGGATGGAAAAAGTGACTTTTTCACTTTAACTCAAAAGATCAGGAGTTTAAATATAATTTTACTGACTACAGGTAATTAAGTGGGAAATCGCTTAAACCCCATGTGGTCATCTGAACTTAACCCAAATAATAATAATACAAAATAACGTGTTATCATTTTTAACTAACTCAATAGTGGTCATTAATTTGAACAAGTCAAGGAATATCTTTTGCACAATGTCATTTTCAAAATAACAAGATTGTCTTCCCCATTACCGCAGAAAATACCTAAAAGTCCAGATCAACGCCTGTCAGTTCCCACTCTGTCACTTAATTATTGCTCCCAATTTAAAATCTTTAGTGTTTGAACATGGACTGGGTCTTGGCCTGTAGGTGGGCTCACAGCCTTTCATGTTGCCATTATAATACGGTGCGTCATTTTCTTTCTTAAGATCGACATTATTCTGCGAGACCCTTGCCATTAGAATGTTTAATATTCCAAGTACAATATAAATAGGGAGCTTAATCGTCATAATTGGTTGTTGGAGTTACCATTCTAACAATCACATATATAATTGTTTATCATGATATTCAAGGGTTGTGATTGAATTCTACTTCAACCCTGTCGCTACTCCTTTTAGCGGCAAACCTACTCTATATAGACAAATATATTTATGTGAACTTTTAGACAAATATATTTATGTGAACTTTTAAAGAAAATTAGCAACCATCTCTCTAGATCTCTCTCTATATATATATATGTTATTTTTTGGGAAATAGTGACTAAAATTTGTAAATTGTTTCTTGCTAAATTATTGATAAATGGTTGTGGATAAAATTGAGATATATTTGTGTTTTATTGTTGTTAAATTAATGAGTTATGTTTCTGGGACTATATATATATGCATGATGATTTATTTGGAATATAATGACTATATAAACTTTGTATATTGTCTTATTTTAAATTACTGTTAATTGTCGTGTAAAATAATTGGGATATAATTGTTTTCATGAATAGTTGTTAAATTGGTACAAAATAAATTTTTGGGAAAAATTAACATCATCTCAATTAACTGAACAAATATACGACACATACATTTCATTTTATTTTGTAAGCCACCAGGACTTAATGATAAAAGACCAAAAAAAATACTCCCTCCGTCCCATAGTTATAAGCTGATTTTCCATTTTGAGATGTCTCAATACTTTTATGCCCTTATAATAAATATTCAACCATTACTCTTTTTTTAAATAAACAACATTTAATGTCATTATTTTTATCACCACATTTATTGTTGTTGTATTCTCTTTGATTAAAGTTTATGGATTTTAATAGTCAGTACACGTCAATCAATGAAGTTGAGAGTTCTAGTGTGATAAGTAAGGAGTAATTAACTTATTCATTAATTCCATATTAAGGGGTATATGTGGAAAATTTATGTTAAAAATTGTCACTTAAATGATTTTCTTAAACTATGTGCTAAAAGAAATCAGCCTATAACTATAGGACGGAGGGAGTACATATTTTAAAATGAAAAAAATGGAGGTACGTCACAGCTGTGTAAATTCTAAATATACACATACTACGATCAGTAGATCGTAGAGTAGTCACTGACTGATAGTAGAGTAGTCACTCTACTACTGTAGAAACGTAGAGTGAATCCTCATATAGTAGAGTGACTACTCTACGATCGTAGAGCGACTTAACTCTACTATTATAAAATGTGTACATTTGAAAGTGTGCACAGTTGTAAATCTCCATTAACCCTTTTTAAAATTCAGCCAATGATCCAATTAAAGAAGTGAAAGAAAAAAATCTTAGGGGATCTTATAGATGATATGAGATGAGCTGCCAAGTGCTGATTTAAGAGAGGAAGGAAAATCAGCCTACATAAAGAGAGAAGTAAGAATGGAATCCAAGCAGCCAAAAAGAACGGCGCAGTAGTTAGTTATTTACTAATATTTTTTTTGTTCTTAATTTCTTAGCTACTAGTCAGAGTAGGAAGCTTGAACTTCTCAGTTTTTAGTTTTTTTTGTTTCGTCCTTTTTCTTCTTTCTTGCTGTTGAACAGCAACTATGGAGAAAAATTCAACGGATTTGTTTTTTGTTTAACAGTCCCGGAAGTATATATCAATATATCTCTAACTAATTATCTTTGTCACTTTCACCACATTTTCTTTAATATTATTCAACATTATTTCTATTTAATTATCCTTACACTAATATACTCTCTAGTACCTAACATCACTGAATAAGTTACTTAAGAATATTATGTATAATTACAAAATACTTCTTTTGTTGGGGTATAATATGTGTAAAATAAGTTTTCACATGCTTCAAATTTTACACTAGTAATTAAAATGATATATATATATATATATATATATATATATATATATATATATATATATATATATATATATATCCCAAACATAGGAATATCATGATGGATAAACAATATATATATATATATATTCAATTTACACTATTAATTAAGATAAAATTTGCTAACGAGCAGTGAACTTGGTAAAACTAGCAGTGGCACCGGATGAAGATAGAGTAGATGTGGACATGTTGTCGCCGATGATCATGTTGTTTGAGTGGACCGAGGTTGGCTTGCTCGGTGGTTTTTGCTCCAATGATCGATCATTTATAAGTAAAACAACTACTTCAGACATTGTTGGCCTCAAAGAAATTGGTGACTGAGTGCACCTCAATGCAACTTCTATCATCTTCTTAGCATTTTCGACCTTATATTCATTTGGATCTAAAGTCTCATCAACCAACTTCAAATGCACATCATTCTCGTACAACTTCCATGCCTGTTATATCATCATATATGCCACAACAAACTTAGCAAATAATCATATAAGACTACTTGACTTTCAAATGTTCTGATAATCAATTGGACACACCTTAATTCAGCTTTCAAAAGAAGTAAAAGTTTAAAAACTCACATATTCAAGGAGGGATTCGCTGACATGCTCGTTTTTCATGTCATTGCACCTTCGGCCGCTTATAATTTCAAGGACCACAACACCAAAACCGTACGTATCAACTTTCTCAGATAAGTGTCCATGGATTGCATACTCTGGTGCTGTGTAACCCCTAGTGAATTAGATTAATCTTTATTAAGGAATTCCCACTATTTACATGTGGTTTTGCATGTGTACTGAGCTACCATTGCGTCTAATTTTGAAAAAACAAAAAAAAATGTCATGAACCAGTGAACTGATTGTTAATTGAACTTACAAGGTTCCTGCAAATCTAGTAGTAAGATGACTTTGATTGTTAGGTAGAAGCCTTGCCAAACCAAAATCTGCAATTTTGGGCTGAAAATCATCATCCAGTAGAATATTGCTGGATTTTATATCTCGATGTATGATACATAAATGGAATTGATCATGTAGATAGGCAAGACCCCTAGCAATACCAAAGATTATATCAACCCGTTGTTTCCAGTTGAGAGTTCCACGTTTTTCACCTGTCAATAGTAGTAATAATTACTTTAAAGAAAATACATTTAATAAATTGCAGTTTCAATTTTTTGAATTATGGTTTTTCATCAATTCCCCCTCCTCTCTCTATCCTCATAGTTTCTAAGATTACTATAATCTTTACATAAGAGAAAGAAACAACCAAAAGAAATATCGATCTTGATGAGTTAAATATGAAATAAAAAGAAATCTATTTTACCATGTTGAATGAAAGGGTTATATTTAGAGTAATAGCTTCTAATCGAACATATATATAGATAGTTTATATTGAACAAGACAAGTGCAATTTATCTAATATTTAATTATCAACAACATACGTAAGTGCAATACCTATTAATATGTTTTTATGATAAAACTTCGTACATAACTTTTTATTGTATTGGTTATATTAAATATTAAACGTTGCATTGATAAATTTTATAATTTTTTATTGTATTGGCAACATTTTCTAAAACACATGTAATGAAAAATTATATAAACTTACTACTATGGTGAAATTAGTGTCAACTAAAGCCCATGAAAGGGAAATCAATTACACTAAAAGAAACATGAACAACGGAAATCAGTAAAATCCTTATCCAACGGTGACGGTTTTATGTTTATGGGGGAATTAGGGTGAGACGATATGGTCCGTCACTAAAGCAAATTTAAGTCGGAAACGGGTAGCAAGGAAAAGTTGAAAAGTGATGCATATCTTCCTCGGGCTATTCCTTTTATTTACTCCGAATTTGATTTTAGGCATAGTTAGTTCTAACTTGATCTTGGTGGTAGGTTGGACCACTTGTTTTTGTGGAGTGGTCCCTGATGCATGTTGTGGAAGTTAGTATTTAAAAATTACTCAATATTCCATGTATTAAAATTCTTGCTTTGTTCAACTTTTCTTTGTAGTTATGTTCGGTTGACTATTGATATAACCTTTTGAATATGATTATTATTCATTTTGTATTTGGGTGTTCCATCATGAATTAATTGATCGAGCTAGGGTGATAGACATATGCTTTCTATTAAAATCCCTTGTTCCAGTTGTTATATAGCGGGTTGGCTAACAGTTTAGCAGCTGATTATTTGACATGAATATTAATTTTAAAAATGTTTATTTAATATGATTTATTATGTTTTCACTATTATATATATGCACATCTAGTGCTATATGTGAAGATCGACGCAAACAAAGGTATATATTATACATTTGCGTACCGCGTATACCTTTGAATGTGGTATTGAATATTCAAGCACATAGATATATATTTGATTCTCTTATTGAATAAGTTGAGAAATTTAATTATATTTTGAGGCCAGCAAACATGCAATAATTTAATAAGATATTGCAATCATTAATTTATTTATGATATATGAGCATATATATTATGAACGTCGTCCTTATATATATACTAGAAATTAATTAAGTCCAGGCCTACATACCATATAAAAATCTATCAAGACTTCCGTTTGCCATGTATTCGTAGACAAGAAGTAGGTCTGATCCTTTGCCACTACGTCCAAGGAGACGAATGATATTTCGATGATGAATATTACTTATAAGCCGTACTTCACTCTCAAATTCTGCCTTCCCTCTGCTTGTAGTTATGGCAAGTTTCTTCACTGCAATTATATCCCCATTCTTTATAACGCCCTGTTCATACCCACAACCATAAATAAAGTGAAGCACACAAATATGAGTAAGAAATAAATGATGGTTAAACATGGAAGAAAAAGTAAAGGTAATGGTCAGAAGATGATGGATTTTGTAATTATGGTCAGAAGAATAGTGACATCGATCTGCAAATAATTGAGGAGATCGATTACCTTGTATACATCTCCAAAACCTCCTGCTCCTACTTTGTATTCTTCACTAAAATTATTCGTCGCTGATTTCAAATCTTTGTAATTGTAAATCCCTGGCCCTTGCAACTTGGTTACCCCTAATATATCACCTGCTACAAAGGATTTTTTTTTTTTATTAACCATATTCATTATACTTCATAATAGTACGTATCCATATCAAACGCTAAAAGAAAAGATAAACAAAGAATTCGCGCAAGGTACCGAAATAGATTAAATAGATTAGGATTCCCTCTATTACACATATCTTTCAATTTTCTCCGATACACACTCAGCGACACAAATACGACATTTGCGACAAAACTAAATTCGTCGCAAACAATTGTCACTAAATATAATATTTGTGCGCTAAATTTGTATCGGAGGGAATTGGAGTATTAGTGTAATGGAAGGTATTCTAATCCAGAATAAATCAACATTACGAAAGGATGACTTGGAAATATATTGTATGCGTATGATATATTTGGCAACTTGAAATAGTTCCAAATTTAGCTCAAATATAAAACTTAATATCCCAATTTTTTGAGATAAAAATCCATGTTAGTGAACCTTGGTTACCTGTTTCAGTTCCAGTTCGCTTCCTAAATAATCGATACCCTAAAATCAAAGCCAGTATGAGTAAAAGAAGGCCTACACCCCCAACTACACCCCCAATTATGGCTGTCTTCGTGCTTGAACCTCCTGTGAAATACAAAATCACTAAATAAATTACACCTTTCACTCAATTTTAAAAAAGTTAAAAAGTGAATATACCATATTTTATCAAAGGAATGGAACTATGATTCTCCATTACACCCTTCACTCAATTTCTTTCAATACACTTTTATCGTCAAGGGTTCTAATTAACGACACAATTATTTGCGACGATTTATATTTTGTCACTTAATGCAATATTTGTGTCATTAAATGTGTGTTGATGAAATTAGGTGAAAATTGTAGTGGATGGAGTTCTAATTCCAAGGAATGATACACGAATGTAAGGGGGGGGAATGAAATCACAAATCTAAATATGTGTATGCATGCAAGAGAATAGTGTACGTAAAGACTTCTCACCTCCTCCTTGTAGGTAGGGTGTGATATCAGTTGTCTGGTTAGCAGTAAAAAAAGAAGTGTCTGAATATCTCATAAAGCATCGAAGATTGATAGAACTTGCCCCTGCTTGAGGAGGACAACTTTGTATGTTGCTATATGCTAATGTTAAGCAATTTTTGCAATCAGTCTGGCTTAATGTTTGGACACATTGTGCCACAGCATACACTGTTGTACCACCACCAACCACTTTCCTTGTTGTCGCTGCAAAGAAACCATTTATCTTGGGTGTGAAATCTTGAAGATCCGTTAACAACCTTTGCACCACAGCAGCAAAAGCAGTTGCCTCAGATATGGTTCGATTGGCGCTACATATCCCGGAATTGCTTTGGAAAGTAGCCTCACTATAGAAGTTGTGCGCCTCGTACCTTAAACAAATTAAATTACGCCTTCATACAATTATATCTAGCAAGTTTATGTAACCTAGCTCTCTTTTTCCAAATAATATCTTTATTTAGAGCTAATAATTAAAGTGAACATCTCTTTTGATTATGATCATTAGTTTAATTATCTACTTGTTTTCTTTTGATTTATATATTTTATCATTTTCTTGGAATTTTCCTTTTAAAATTGAACATCTGACTTTACAAAGTAAAAAAGTTCGTTACCACAAATTAAAATTATCACCTTGTTATCAAAAGATAATTAAAAACTCTCAAGGTAAGTTAAGAATCAAACCCTACACCATCTGTTTTAATTTTAAGCCTTTGGGAGGTCAACCAAGCTCCATATATCACAGGCTGACAAACAAGCTGCAAACGATCGGAGCTCGAGTTGCTCGGCTGTCGAGTTTGTTTGCAGCTCTAATGCAAAATGATTTTGTTCCTTTATTTAGATTTTTGTGTTTATACCAGGCCATTTGCCGTAATTAATTTCCACATCAGATAATTTTAGGCTTGCTGGCCAAATTAAAGGAAGACGCACATAATAATTAAGAGGTAAAGATGTGTAAAAGAAATTAGTCAAGTAACCTGAGGAAGCAACCGTCGTATACTACATGAGCACCATCGTAATCAGGGCAGTTGCGTCTCATCAGAATCAAGCCGGCATCAAAGCAAGCCACACAGTCTGCATTGGAGAGATAGTTCCTGCACTGAACCATGCCAAAAACATTCGTCTGATATCCGGTCGCAAAGTGTTTGCTATTGTTTGATAACTGCACTCTGATATCAGCAAATGTCTTGTTAAAATCTCTGAAGAAATTCGACAGGTCACTAGTCTTGAACTGACTGCACTCTTCGTTTAGCAGATTTGTTTGAGGGTCCGATACAACCATTTCTACCATCACCGATACTATTACTACGACGACCACCGTAACCACCGTCATCCTCCGCCAGCACCGGCCACCTTATCATTAATGGTATCCTTCTCGTGTTTCGTGGACTTATATTTTTTGCGAATTATAGTGCGGGCCATATATGAATTTATAATATCTGGCCCTCCAATTTTTCAAGACCTTGTAATAAAATTAATCGAGGAAAATTCCCATCTGGCGGCCATATGATTTAATTGGTGTGGGTTCATTCAGTAATATAATATGGTCCCCCAAGCCAAATTTTCAACAAATGATAAAGACGAGGCCTTTTTCTTTTATTGAAAAATATATAGAAGAACGTATGTTAGCGTGTATCCCTCAAGATTTCTTAGTTTAACAGGCCCTACATCAGACATTACACCTTTTTTTAGTTATCACTTCAATTAGAATGTATGTATATATTCTACATTACATTTAATAAATTATAAAAACAAAAGATAACTAATCAAGAAAAGCAGTTCTTAAGGCTAGGTTATGGATGATATCTGTGTAACGTGTTTGGGACTTGGTCGTCGACATTATACAGAAGGCTGCGTTGACATTCTAATTCAGGTTCTTTCTCCCATAGAAAATTAATAATACTAATAACCATAAATCTATGTACACATTACACACACAAAAGTAAAATAGTAAAAACTTAACTTAATTACAAATAATTTAACTCAACTAAAACAGTAATAGTAATTAAAATTCAACTAAAACATTAATACACGGTGACCATTTTAAAGGAAATTGATATTTTTACATAATTTTTTGATATGTTTATATGAAAATTGTTGCTATAGATGTATAACGACGGTTAGTGACGATTTTTATGTAAAAATATCAAAAAAATCATGTGAAAATATCAGTTTATATTTTAAAATAATATATTTACTCTCTTCACCTCTCTCAAACGTTTCACATTCTACTGGTTTCACATTCAATATATCGGTTTAACACACTTGAAGCAACTAAACCGGATTATTCATACTTTCATCAGTGTCGGAGAAAAAGGGCTAAATACAATTTATTACATGAAGTATCATCATATTTATAATTAGATCCTCAAAAAATTTGGACTTACACTTTACTATATTAAATGTCTAATTTTATACAATTTAGCTCCCAATTTCAGAATCCGACCAAAATTGGCCGAAATACCTAACTTTCCGGCCAGATACCGTATACAATACGGGCTAATAACATTTATGTTACATCAAGTATCACCAAATTCACAATTTACTACATCAAGTACCTAATTCGTATAAAATTTGTATAAATACTTATTTTGACGTATTAAATCTGTATAAATCTTTATAAAGAATTATTATATGTTAAATTATTAAAATTAAATATTAATACAAAGATTACCAAATATAATTTTTTTATTTTAAATTTTTTAAAAAAAACTTAATTACCAAAAAATCAATAAACTTTTAAACATACAAATTATATTTTTAACACGAATAACATTAAACTTTTAAACAATTGACAAAAGTGCCCAAAATTTAATTAATTAAATAATACCATTTTTATATTGGAAGAGCTAGCATACAAAAGGAGTAGGAAAAATTGAAAAGGAAAAAAGAAAAAAATGACTCATTTACTCTCTCTCTTCCCTAATCCTTCAAATTTTTTTGTTCTTTCAAATTCGAAAATTTTAACAACTTGTATGTATAAATTTTACAATTTAAATCTTACAAATTATAAATTATACCATAAATTATAAATTTTACGCCTTAAATTTTACAAATTGTATGTACAAAATTTACAACTTAAATTTTGCAAATTATAAATTATATCATAAATTATATATTTTACGCCTTAAATTTAACAAATTTTATGTATAAAGTTTACAACTTAAATCTTGCAAATTATAAATTATATCGTAAATTATAAATTTTACGTCTCAAATTTTATAAATTATATCACAACTTCAATTTTACAAATTGTATTTACAATTTTATGATTTTATTTATAAATATTTATAATTATAATTTTATAAATTGAAAAGAAAAAAAGAAAAATGACCCATTTGCTCTCTCCTCTTCTCTAATCCTTCAAATTGTTTTGTTCCTTCAAATTTGGAAATTTTAACAAATTGTATTTTTAAATTTTACAAACTATATCACAACTTAAATTTTACAAATAGTATTTATAATTTTATAATTTTAATTTTATTAATTGAAATGTAAAAAGAAAAAATGACCCATTTTCTCTCTTCCTCCTTTCTAATCCTTCAAATTATTTTGTTCCTTCAAATTTGGAAATTTTAACAAATTGTATGTATATATTTTACAACTTAAATTTTGCAAATTCTAAATTTTATGTCTTAAATTTTACAAATTGTATGTATAAATTTTACAACCTAAATCTTACAAATTATAAATTATATCATAAATTATAAATTTTACGCCTTAAATTTAACAAATTATATGTATAAAATTTACAACTTAAATCTTGTAAATTATAAATTATATCATAAATTATAAATTTTATGTCTTAAATTTTACAAATTATATCCCAACTTAAATTTTACAAATTGTATTTATAATTTTTTAATTTTATTTATAATTTTATACGGTATTAGTTTTAAAGGGCTAAAAATTATTATATTTATAATTTTAAATTTTTTATAATTTTAAATTTTTTTTTTTGGGGGCCAAATCATGAATATAGTGGTACTTGATGTAACGGAACTGTAAATATCCCTTTTTAAAATTTAGTCCATCCGTAATTTATACGGATTCTTGAACTGGTCGAGTATTCGGGTTAATTTTGGCCGAATTCTGAAATTGGGGGCTAAATTATATCAAATTAGGTACATAATGTAGTAAATTATAAGCTTAAATTTTTTAAAGATCAAATTATAAATTTAATGATACTTCATGTAAGAGAAGTGTAATTAGCCCCCGGAGAAAAAGTCGCACAACTTAGATTATAAAGAAGTCGACCATTAGTTTTGAGGCACGATTTGTTTCAATTAGTTAATTCTTTTTTACTTGAGCAAAAATTAATGGATGCTAAATACTCCTATATAATGCAACATTTATATCCTCTCTTTTTTTCTTCCCTCTTTTATGCTCAGTAAAATTTTATAGTATATTACTTCACGTTTTATCCTTCATGGCCTTAACTAGAGCAGTTTCTTTTGTAGTGCTGTAAAGAGGAGAAAGGAAATTAATTGATACTAATATTATTTTATTATTATGTGGAGGAGAGAGAAAGTTAATACTCTCTCTCATTTATATATTATTTGATCATTCTTTGACTTTTAAAAGTTAATTTAAAAAATTTCAAACTAAAAATTAAGATAACTCATTAAAAATTATGGAATAATAAAATTGAAAATGAGTAATACTTTTTAAATAATTTACAACATTTATCATTGTATTAATTAAAATTAAAAAAATCTATGTCAATTTTAAGTTTAAAAATCTTTTAAATTGAATTTCAAAAAGTCAATTTGAGTATATTTTTAAACTCAAATCATGATAACTCATTAAAATTATGAAATAATAAAATTTACAATGAATAATAATTTTAGATAGTTTATAATATTTATCATTGCATTGATTAAAATTAAAAAAATCTAAATTAATTTTAAATTTAAGAATCTCTTAAATTGATTTTAAAAAATCAACAATTATCAATTGAGGAAGTAATATTTTATTGTTATGTGTTTTTGAATGAGTACATAGATATTTCTCCTACTAATAATATCAGGCGCCATATATACATTCTTTCCATCTCTACACCTGGACTTGTACTGGGAAAAAAAATCACACAGTAAATCCCAAGCAATTGGAAAAATATATAGATGTTAATTAACGACCGGTGAACTCAGTAACAGTAACATTGGCAGTACTGGCAGTGGCATTGGACATTGATGATGGAGTAGATGTGGACATGTTTTCGTTAATCCTGTGATCATCTGACTGGACCAAGGTTGGCCTGCTAAGCGGTCTTTGCTCCGTTGATCGATCATTTATAAGTAAAACAGCTACTTCAGACATTGTTGGCCTCAAAGAAATTGGTGACTGAGTGCACATCAAAGCAAGCTCTATGATCTTCTCAACATTTTCAACTTTATATTCATTTGGGTCTAAAGTCTCATCAACCAACTTCAAATGAATGCCATTCTCGTATAACTTCCACGCCTATCACACCATGATACGTACCAAATTAAGCAATCTTAGCAAATAATTATATAAGAGTTGAGTTTCAAAAACATTAATGGATAAGCTAGCGATATGCATGATCATCAATTAATTAGATGCATGCCTTCCAACTTCCAACAAAAGTAAAATACAGTTTACTGCATATTATAGAACGAACTTACATATTCAAGGAGGGATTCGGTGACATGCTCATCAATCTTCGTGCCATTACACCTTCGACCACTTATAATTTCAAGAACCACAACACCAAAACTATAGGTATCAACTTTTTCAGACAAGTGTCCATGAATTGCATACTCAGGTGCTGTATAACCCCTGGTGCATTAGATTAGTTTATATTAAAAGAAATATCCACTAATTCTATATACAAAATACCATTGTGTTCGTTGCTGAAATAACAAAGTAAACTCATCAAGCAGTGAAATGATCGATTGTTAATTCGACTTACAACGTCCCGGCAAATCTTGTGCTAAGATGACTTTGATCCTCACGTATAAGCCTTGCTAATCCAAAATCTGCAATTTTGGGTTGAAAATCATCATCGAGTAGAATATTGCTGGATTTTATATCTCGATGTATGATTCGTAAATGGAATTGGTCATGTAGATAGGCAAGACCCCTAGCAATGCCAAAGATTATATTAACTCGTTGTTTCCAGTTGAGAGTACCACGTTTTTCACCTTCCAGGAAAAAAACATTCAAGTTTAATTGTTATGAACTTAAGAATCAGAGAAATTAAGTTATGGCCAACTCACCATATAAGAATCTATCAAGGCTCCCGTTTGTCATGTATTCGTAGACAAGAAGTAGCTCCGGTCCTTTGCCACTACGTCCAAGGAGACGAATGATATTCCGGTGATGAACATTACTTATAAGTCTAACTTCACTATCAAATTCAGCCTTCCCTCTGCTTGTAGTTATAGCAAGTTTCTTTACTGCAACTATATCCCCATTCTTTATAATACCCTGTTCATTCACATAACCAACAACGATAAAGTGAACCACCATGCATAAAGTGAACGTAACCACCATATTGGAATCACGTACCTTGTATACATCTCCGAAACTTCCTGCTCCCACTTTGTATTCCTCACTAAAATTTTTTGTTGCTGATTTCAAATCTTTGAATTTGTAAATCACTGCCCCCTGCAACTTGGTTAACCCTAGTATGTCACCTAGTATAGAGGAAATCAATTGCATATTCATTAACTGATACAAGTATATATATATATATATATATATATATATATATATATATATATATCAAACATTATGACAAATGATAAACAAAAAATTCATATAAGGTACCCAAGTTGAATAAAGGATAGAATGAAAATAATTGTCATCTACATTATGAAAGGAACGACTTGGAAATATATTTTATCAAAAATGTTTAAAATTAGCTAGCTCGATAAAAATATGAAACTGAAATCACCCAAATTTGGTGCATAAAAATCCATGTTAATGAACCTTGGTTAATTACCTGTTTCAGCTACCTCTGGTTTTCTTAATAATCGATACCACAAAAGCAAGGCAAGTATGAGCAAAAGAATGCCTAAACCACCAGCTACACCCCCAATGATGATCGTCTTATTGCTTGAACCTCCTGCAAAGTAAAATAAATAATCATTAATTACACGGTCTTTCATATTATAACATAAGTGAAAATATAGGTGACTAAGGTTCCGCAAGGATATATTGGTAAAAATGAAAATGAAATAAAATAATGAAATCACATGATATCTAAATATATATGTATGTTAACATGGTAGAGATCTCACCACCTTTTAGGTAGGGTGTGATATTAGTTGTTTGGTTTTCAGCAAAAAA
The DNA here is from genome assembly GCA_020205615.1 of Panax quinquefolius. Classification (NCBI taxonomy): domain Eukaryota; kingdom Viridiplantae; phylum Streptophyta; class Magnoliopsida; order Apiales; family Araliaceae; genus Panax; species Panax quinquefolius. The sequence continues at coordinate 3,927,642 of CM035168.1, forward strand.
GGAGGTGTCTGAATATCTCAAAAAACAACCAAGATCGATAGAACTTCCCCCAGATAGAGGAGGACAACTATTTATGTTGTTATATGCCACGGTCAAGCAATTTTGGCAACCACTCGAGCTTAGTGTTTCAACACATTGTGCAATAGCATACACTTTTGCACCACCACCTACCACTTCCCTTGACGTCGCTACAAAAAAACCATTTATCTTCGGTGTGATAGTTTTAAGTTCCGTTAACAAACTTTCCACCGTTGCATTAAATTCAGTTGGTAGTTTAGATACAGTCCGATTACTACATACCCCAGAATTGCCTGGAAGAGTAGCCAAATTATTGAAGTTGGGGACCCCGTACCTTAAACAAAAAAGAAAAAGAAAAAGAAAAAGAAAAGAACTATAATTAGTAATAAGAAAAATCTATAGGGTCACACAACATATTTGTAGCAAAACGTTTTGGTAACCTCCCTTCTTCCATATCAAATAAGTTTGAATTTCTTTTGATATTGAGCAATAAGCTGTGCCCTTAAAGTATTATGTATTAGTGGATTACTAGAACAATTGCAAATGTATTGTTAGATGTATATATATTTGTTTTTACAATATCATTTTTGTTTTGACAATATTAATACGTAACACAAATAAAAACCAATTTATTTAAACACATAAAAATAGTTGAAAATATTAATAAAAGTCTTCATTAGTGAAAAGCGCGAGTTTTCATTAAAATTTACTATTTCTACACTAGCACTCACAAAATGTAAAGAAAAATGTCAATCTCACATGCAAATTACAAAATAATAGTAAGTCTTAATTATACTTTTTGAAACTTGTCAATTTATGCTAAGTACCGTACCAGATCGATATAAATAAGTGTTTAATTAACCATGCGAATTCAAGGAATTACAAACAGCTAGAGGTTAAGTTGTGAGTGTTAGTTACCTAAGGTAGCAGCCTTGGTATACTACATGAGCACCTTCGTTAGCCGGGCATTGGCGTGTCATCCGAGACAAGGCATCATCATAGCAAGCGAGACAGTCTGCACTAGACAGATAGTTCCTGCACTGTACCAGGGCATACATATTTGTTCGATCCGCAACGGCAAAGTGTTTGTTATTCTCGGATAACTTTCTTCTGAGCTCATCAAAGGTTTCGTTAAAATTGCTGTAGAAATTCGGGTCGGCTGACTTCTGACTGCACTCTTCGTTTAGCAGATATGTTTGGGGGTCCGATATAACCGTTTCTATCATCACCGCTACAAGCAAAAACACCCTCATCCTCAACCACCACCTTGTCATCCTCATTTTTCTTAATGTTTAAAAGATATTTTTGTGAGTTTGTAGTGGCTAGCTAGCCATATGATTTTATGTAGATATGCATTGACCATGGTGGTGGATCAGTAATGTAGTATATATCTATCTGGTCCTCCAATTTTTTCCACAATATTATTAAATGCCAAGGTCCTGAAATTAATATATATATATATATATATATATATATATATATATATATATATATTCGTTGGCCGGCCATATGATTTTCTGTGGATTCCATTCACATATTAATATGGAGTAATAGGGTCCTCCAAACCAATTTTTTCCACAGCTGATAAAGACAAGGCCTTTGAATTTTCCTTTTTTTGGTTTTGAAAAATACTCAATAGAAGAAGCCAATTTTATTTTTTCCAAAACTGATAAAGACAATGCCTTTGAATTTTCTTTTTTTTAAAAAAAATTACTCATACAATGCCGTTTAGATATACTATATAGTTTGACTAGTGCTCCAACTCCAAGGCATGCGCACGGGCATTTTATTTTTTTTCATCATTTGCTATTGGATATCCATTTATGAAGTTTCAAGAGGTGGAAATAAAAGCCTAGGATAAAACTTTTTACTCAGTTGTCTCGCACGAGTCAACTTATGAGCAGTGTCGAGCTCAAGGGTTTGTGAGTTGGCCCATTAGCCTGGCTCCAGAATAAGTTTCTTAATTAATGTGAATAAGTTTGATATCACTTGAATTAGAATAGACTAGAACCTCTTCAATTACGATTATTCTTCAATATCTCGTAATACATATTTAACTATACAAATATTATATTTAACAATAAAATATATTTTGTCAAGAATAATTCGTAATAAAATTGTGTCGTTATAATTGTTGCTAAAAATAATATTTTTGTCTTTAAATATATATTAAGAGAAATTGAGGGATGAGTATAAGGGAGAGAATGTTAAACCAATTAAAAATTAGAATGAGCACATTACATCTGAATAAAAAATTGATCGAGAGAAGTAGTAGTTCTTAAGGCCAAGTTGTTGGGACGATGATCAATGTGAGGCGCGTGTTTAAGATTTTGTCAACTCTAAGTTGCAGAAAGAATCAAAGTGGGGTTACCGATGACTTCATGTCCACTTCACATTAATTTCCCTTATAGAAATCAACCGTATTAATTTAATTACATTTTTTTGCTACTTAATATAATTAAGAACCATTGTTATTGGACACTATAGAAGTACATAACATGAGCAAACTCCACAACTTATAAAAACAAACAATCCTCAAAGCCCGTGTGTGGAGCCAATACCAGCACTACGTGATGGATGATCCATTAACAGCTGGGCCTGAAAGAACTTTTTTTCCCCAAGAGAATTGGCTACAAGCAAGTACATGTTTTAATTGTCAAAAATGTGCAAACGCAACAAAAATTAAACCAATTCAAATAAGGGAATTGATATTTCTATATATATTTTTTATATTTTTCTCTCACATTAGTATACAAGTGTGTCTCACTTTCACATCCACCACATATATATATATATATATATATATATATATATATAACGTAACACTCTACATAATGAAATTACGGCAAACAAATTTAAGAAGGAAGATAAGAAGAACATGCAAACCCTAATTACATATGCTAATAATGTTGAACAATGACATTATATTCAACAGTAGCATTACCGCCAGGAACATCAAAATAATAAAATTTCAAGAGGGCAACTCCTCGGGCCAGCCGGAAAACACCTGTCCCTCCAACCACCGGCATTTCCCGGTTCGTATCCAAAGTCGGGTTCCGACCCAAAATGCTTAGGGTGCTACCATTATACTTCCCATCGGTAAAAATCAAGGTCATGGCACAAAGTAGACTGAACTCCCTCATAGAGGATGAGGCAAATAAACCCTGGACCCGGCCCACCTGCTTCGAATTGAATTCGGGCCCAATCGTCAATGGATCATCCATTATATTGGTCATACCAAATTTGGTAGGTGAAGTAGATGTGATATTTGCATTGGCCACGGATACAGAAGTAGTATCAAAAATATCATGGAAATAGAAGTGAAGTTTGGTCACCTTTTGATCGGCTGTTGCCAGCTCTTGGAACCACTTTTCGACTACTACCGGCGATTCGGCAATGCCGGAAAACCCCGGCGCCACCGTCATTGAGCATAGCACTAATAGAGCTAAGGCTAACTTCTCCATTTCTCTCTCCTTTTTGTATGTGTGCATGCAATATATGTGTAAGAGAGTGAGTATATATAGAGTACTGGACTGAAGAAGAGTCTAGATACTTATGGTGGAAGGAAATGCAGATGATTATATCATGCAATTTCTCTTTCAATCTTCCATTACAAATTTAAAGTACAGATTGCTAATATAGAAACCGGCCGGGAGAGGAAAAAAAATAATAAAAAAACCAAAAAAAAGGGGGGGATTAGTTTCAAATAAATAGCTTATTGTATTAACTTGTTTGTTTTCTTGTGTTGGTTCTTAGATTATATCTTGGGTCAGGTTTTTTGCACTATTAGTGTTGAATTACGATATCAAGACCTATTATACGAACGAATTGGGCCTACTTATACTTATGAAGTTAGTTGGTTTAACTTTGATATTAAGCCACGAGGTTATTTGGGCTTAATCTTATATTATCTTTGTTATATTCTTACAATATTGGACCAAGTTATTGGGCAACCCATCATACATTTAAATATATCCATCTTTGACCAGAATGATGAAAAAAGGTAAGGGTTGATTGTTTTGACCGCAAATCATTAATGTGGATGGGATGATTTTCTACCACAGAGAAAACAAAGTGAACAAAGGTGATGGAGTGGCAGGTGAGTCACCGGACGTGTGGATGGATGGTGTCAGGAAGTAGTGGGTGGACGCAGAAACTGCGGGTTGTAAAGTATATCATAGCAAAGATGTCTTCCATATACAGGTAACTGATATTTTATTTCTCTCAATACACTAGATATTTTATCCTCCATTGTTAACTTCGTGAACATCCATATCGACTTTCACGCTCGAAATTCCCCTCGACGGGTCAAGCCATCAAGTTTGTGGTGTTGATTGTGTTTACTGTGCAAGATCAGGGCGTTTTACGTGATTGGAACGTGACAAAAGATTTTGACGTTAACAATTAATTTGAACAACTTTATACTAATAATTGTATTAGATCAGAAGAGATTGTTAATTAATCAAACTCATGGACAAAAAAAACATCACACGTACGCCGGCACAAACAAATTAAGGGGAGTTTTGCATTTTAGTTATTATTATTTGTTATTTTTAACAGTACAGCAGAAAACAAGGGAGTTGGTATCTGCACCAGCCTCAGTTTTGTCCTATTTTACCAATTACTTTTACTACTAACTAAATTTAGTTGGTGGTCAATGGATTCCATATATGCATGCATACTTACGCTGCTACCAAAAATTATTTAAGACCAAAGACTTAATATATATATATATACACGTATGTAGTGGCGGAATCAGAATATTTTTAGAAGGAGATCAATATACTTCCTCCGTTCTTTAATATAAATTCGTTTTTAGAAACAAGCATAAAGATAAGAAAAATGATTGTATAAAGATTAATTATAATATCAATTGTCTATATTGCTCTTGTATTGGAATAAGAGATTGCTATTTATTGGACAAAAAATAGTATTAGAACCAAAGTCATATTTAATACTTGGGGTAATATTGGAAACTAAGCAATTAATGCTTACTTGAAATTCTTAAACGACTTATATTAAGGAACAAAAATATTTCTCTAAAAGGACTTATATTAAGGAACGGAGGGAGTATATCAATAAAAAAATTTATTTATTAACGCTTGAAGTGCTTCTTTTAAATTCATTTTTCCTAATTATAGTAGTTCACATCATCCTATTACAACATTTGAGTTGTGAGTCTAAGGCTTTAAATACACACACACACACACACACACACACACACACACACACACACATATATATATATATATATATATATATATTAATTTTCCCCAAACTATGGGACTATTAATCAGACTTTGAAGTTTTTTGTCAACTGATTAGTTACTTTTATAGATAAATTATAAATTATAATATTATATATTTAAAACCTTATATTGTGTTTAATGAGATTAATTAGCTTGAAAGAAAGAATTCCAAAGAATAAAAACAAAAACAAAATAGAAGAGAGATTTAATAATCTTGATAATCCAGGTGCACTTATGTAAGACCCCAACTTTTATAAATAAAGATGAATTTTCTATAAATATTATTTTGAATATTATGGAGTAAAATTGATATAATGTTATAGTTGTGGGTAATATTTATAAATTTTGCAAAGTAAGTTAAGTTGTTATAAAATATTCGTTTGGTGGGGAATATTTGTACGATTTTAGACAATCATTGGTGGACCCTATTAACGAAATTATTATTTGATTGAGAAAAACGACAAAAATACTTTATGAAAATAACTACGAAAGGTGTTACCGTTAAAAAATCTGCTGAACTACCCTAAGTAAAAAAAATGCAAGAATACTTGTGGTTGATAAGAGTAGACACTACAGATTGATTATTGATGCTTACGTGAGAAGTCACTCACCTATACTCAATTATTGCTAAAGTAATTGTTGCAGATCATATCTCTTATATTATCGATTCAATTATTGTCACAAAGATTATCTCAGATAATATGTTATATTATTAAATCAATAATTAAGACGACAAGTTATAAATGATTAATAATTGTTGAAAGATTAAATATGTGTTGATTAAAGATAAAATGATTTGTGGTCATATTTATTCAATCCTTGATGTATATAAAGAGTCTATTATGAGACGTTTGTGGTAAATTTGGTTATTTTATGGGGGGCCCATATGTCATCATATAAGAGTCTCTTCGTCAATAGTAATTACCTTCGTCAATAGTAATTACCTTCATCAATAGTAATTACCTTCGTCAATAAGAACTACCTTTACCGTACGCCAAACCACTTGCCATTTTATTACAGCGTCGAACCAATTGTCGTTTCACATTACAAAAAGGCCAAACCACTTTTCTTTTCATATCACTAGTCGCCGAGCCACTTGCCTTTTCACATGTCGAAGTCTAAGCTTAGAAATCTTCTATAAATGAGAGATTATTTTTACGAAAGCTATAGAGAGAAAGAATAGAGAGAAGAAGAAAAGTATTAAAGATTCTACTTACACTACCGAAAGATTCAATCTACTACTAATGTAAGGGTGTTATTCTTTCTTATTTATGAAGAGAATTGTTGTTATTCTATCGCTTATTATTATTCATTGGAATAACTCGATCATGCTTTTACCCTATACTTGGTGACATTTTTCTATTATTCTCGTTGGAACATCCTCGTCATGTGTGTTTTACAATTTGACCGTTTCGCCTTTTATTATTATTTTGTTGGAACATCCTCGTCATGTGTTTTACACCTCCACCGGTTCCGCCTTTATTATTATTCATTGGAACATCCCAGCTTGTAAATTTTGTCCCGACTTGGTTCCGTTATTATTATTCGGTTGAATAACTGCCTGTCTACGCAAGACTGCATGCACGGTGATTTCTTTTGTTATTTCATTCTTTATTATACTCAGCTTAGTTAAAGTTTTGACTTCTATACTCCATGAAATTAGTAGAATATCCTCGATATTTAAGGCTTCATCCAAAGATCTTTTTCACGGAAATATTCTTCCGATCATTCTTGAATTTTACTCTATAAAGCAAAGATCATGTTGATAATTTGGACATTATTAAGACTTGATAAATTAATTCTTGAACTTGTTTTATCAATTCTTATATCATTGTCATCATCCTCATGTTTATATTATGTTGAAAGTCATCTCAGGGCACGAAGTATGTAGATGGACTTGGTATGATTATGACCGTGGGATTATTCGGATAATCACGCCATCGTAATGTTACAAATGATGTGGTAAAAGTTATCATTGGCCCGTAAGTATCATTGATGATGGATGATTGTTGGCATGATCATGACCATTAATAAATACACGAATGTCCTCGGTCAGAAAGTCATGGATAATTTGTGGTCGTGATACTAAAGAATATCTTTCGGTCGTGAGTCATGGGTGATTCGATGATGTGGATTATTTATTAAAATTTGAGTCCCAAAATGATAAAAGTCATGAAAAACTTTTAAATCATAAAAGATAGTAGATTTTATTCTCCACTGACTTTTTTTAATGGATTGCTTTGTTCCATTCGCAGCTAAACTTGATGTTGCTATATTTTATCAATTTAACATCATTGTTGAAGGCTAACGATAATTTATTCTGCATTATCTTAGTCATAATATTTCTTCTTTGCTAGTTGAGCTCACCTTTCTTTCACACGTTTCTCTTCGTGAAATGAGAACATAGCAGGACTAATCGGAACGGAGTGACGGTCCCGCAGGATAAGATTAGTAGTCCTCACTATTCGTGAAATAGTGTGTTAATAATTGTAATGAGGACTCTTTTTGAGTTTGTATAATCTCTAGTAGACAATAATTGTATTCAAACTCATAGCTTATGTTTTGTCGTATTATACTGCGACGGTTGTATTAGTAAGTTGTATTTGAATTTTGTATCACGATCCGACGACCCAAGATGGGTGATGTATACCTAATTTTGGGGGCGCCACAATTTAATATCGAGCTTAGGATATGATCCCTGGTTAAGATGTGAGAATAATCTTGAGGGGGGAGAGATTTAAATTCCTTCGCTAGTATGACCTACCTAAGTTTATGTGGTATTTAATTGGCTACATTAATTTAGGGATAATATGTTACGTGTCAATTAACCTTTGTTTTGTGGCAGTATCTAAAAATGACATCCGATGTGATAACCCAAATTTTTGAGAGATATTAAAATAAGAATTAAAAAAAAAATAAAATTCGTATTAGATGATATGTTACGTGAGATTGTATTGCATAGGTAGGTATGAACTATGCAATATGTGATTTTATTATAATAAAATATATTGGTATTATATATTTATTTTATGTAAATAAATTGTAGGGGCAATTTATTAAAGGAAATAAGATGGGTAGAATTAAAATAATTTATAATTATTTTAATGTGGTGAATTGCGGCATGAAATATATACTTAATGTATAACCAACATATTATCAAGAAATCATATAGGAAGTGTAATGAATGTTTTATACTTGATGTATGTATTATGTATATGCATAATTGCTTATTTATTTTTAGCAGGAGGTGTATAAGTAAAGTAGGTGGTGTCTTAGTTAGGAGGAAGCCACCTAGCAAATTTATAAAAGGAAAAAGAGAATAATTCTAACTTCCTAGTTCCCGATAAATATTAAAATAAAGGTTTATTAAAATAAATTTTACTATGTGTGTTATATGCTCAAATACAAAGATATTGAATATCTACGAGGTAATAAATATATATATCTATATGTATATATTTATTATGCGAGTAAATGAATTGTTGAAAACAATTTGGGTAACAAGGCGAAAGAGGCAGTTTAAGCGTATATAATATTTTATATGCTTTACCCAAGAAAATTAAAAATATTTTAGTGCATGGAATTATTTTGATGAGGCATAGATATTATATTAAATATAATATCTTAAGTAAATGAGTAATTTCTTATATATGGGAAATTATAATTAACGCATTTATTTTATGATAAAAGGTGAGAATTAAAAAAAATAAAACATTTTATGTATGTTTTTATTTTAGAATACATAATTTATGTATTTTCAAGAGGGTTAAGAAATTTGAAATATTAAGAGAATGAATAATTTCATTTGCACGAAAAGTATGGTTAACATATTTATTTAGTGTTCATAAAATAAATATGTGATAAAAAAAAAAACATATTAGGTTATGTTTTATTATGGAAAATATAATTTATATATTAATAATTATATATGGACTTTATATATTCCAAGAGGTTAAAAATATTCTAATACATGTTATGTTGTAAATTGAGAATTAAGATATTTTGTAGTTATAACTCGAGATATGAGCAATTGAAAAGTGGTAATGACTAAAAGAAATTAAATAGAAGGTTGAAGTTGGGTTAGGAGGAGGTGGCATTATAAGCTTATTAACCTTCCACTAAGCAAACTCAAGCATGTCTTTGGAGAAAAGCTAAGTTAGCTAAGTAAGATAAATAATTGATGACATCCGATATGAGAGGAAGGTTCAGAGAACTTTTATGAATTTATTCTTAGCCTCTTCTCTATTACTCCCATCCGCTCCATTCTTCATTTCCTCTTTACTTACGAAACTCCAAAAGAAACACAAAAGTTGTCAAAATCTTTAGACCTCAAATCGAATTTGGCAACGAACTCAAGCCGGGTACATGAAATTGGAGAAGATTTGAGGCAAGAGCGACTTAAAGAAGGAAGTATATTCAATCAATTTCATGCTTGAATCACGAATTTGGTGGTTTCATTAATCAAGTAAGGTAAAGCTACTACTCGCTTATTTTATATGTAAAAAAAAAAAAATGAAAGAATATATGTGTGAATATCAAAGAAATATTCTGTTTGGGTTATGAATTGATAAAAGGGATGTTGTGTACTTTGTGTGGAGCAATAAAGGAGCTAAATTGGGTTTTAAACAAACCAATAGCTATGAAAAGAGTGTTTTAAAACCGTACGTAAGGTGTTTGTTAGAATGCTCCAATGAACTGCTTTTATCTAAAATCAAAATTTGATAGAATTAGAGCTTGGGCTTGGTTTATTAAGCATATCTGATGTTAACTAGAGGGTTTGAGTGTGTCAAGCTAGAACAAAGCTCAATTTCTAGTTAACAATGAAAAGTTAGACTTAGTATGTCAAGTCATTTGGAAACTCGTGTTTTGGGCAAACTATTGAAGTTGAAATGGAAAGGTTATAACTTTTAATACAGTCTCATATGCTATGTAAAACATATTTAAAATTTGTTCTAATTTGGCATATGTCTTTAGAGGTAATAAGGTCGTGAAATAAACATGTTAAGAATCGAAAAATTGTGAACTCAATGACCCTAAGGACAAATTCGGGACTACCTAGACTTTCCAGAAAAATCTGGGCTTTTGGGGATATGTAGTACACTGAATAAGCTTTCCATAGACTCCGAACGGACTGATTCTCACTTGAAGCAAGGAGTTATGACAGTTCAAAGTAGTCGTGTCGAATCTGCCAAAATTCTGGAAAACAGATTCAAAGCAGCTCTTGGACGAATTTTCTGGAATTCTGTGTTTTGAATTTGGAAATGGTCAAAGAATAAAAGTTGTAGCCTCGGAAGTTAAGCTTCGTGGGCTCAAGAATCGCTCAAAATGTTTTGAAACGAAAAAAGTTATGACTGTTTGAGCAAGAGAGAGAGTGCAGATTAGAAAAAAATTGAAAACTGCTTTCGATATGGCAGTTTTAGCCTCTATTTAACCTGTCTAGGATGCCCAAATTAGAAGAGTTGTATTTTTTAAAGATACTATGATATACCCTTTATAACATGCTAAATTTTGGTTTCCAATGGACTTGTGATTTGCAAACTAGAAAATGAAAAAGGAGGCCAGAGAGCAATATGGTTTTGGTATTTATCATGGGTTGGCTTGTTTTGTTTTAGTCCTTTGGGACTGTTTTGAACACAAATGCAATAAATTGAATTGAAATTGCTGGGATTTAGTAAGGATACAAGTAAGGATATAAAGTGTATATAACGTGCTAAAAGTTTTGGTAGTTGAATTGACACGTGAATAAAGTAAATTATTTAGAGTGAGAGGTAAGGGTTGCGACCATGGGCGCAAGACAAAGACCCCACAACACACTATTTTGGCAAATGTGGGTAGCCAATTTGAGTTAAAAATATAATATGAGGATTAAGGTGTATCAAAGTAGGAACTAAAAGAAAGGGTTCTTTGCACTTTGGCGAATTATAACCAAAGAATGACGTCTGAGAAAATAGATGCTACAAAGAAGAATACCAAAGAATAAGAAGAAGAATTAGTCAAGCTTCTGAAATGAGAAAGACCACTTGTGGTTCTGTTTTGTAGCATAAGTAAGGGCAACATATAACAAAGAGGGAAAGCTGTTATGGCGCTTTTAGGGTAGCTCAATTTAAATTAAAAATGCAACCGGAGCGCATTAGTGAGCAAAGGAGAGGCAAAGTTCTTTGCACATTTGCAAAGAAGAAGGTTAGTTTAGTTAATCGCTAATGCAAAGTAAAAGCCACACTAAAATTTATATAATTCCACAGTCAAATATAAGTGACTAATAGCATAAAGAAATGCTAAGAAACCGTTATTACATTTAAGTGAGCTACTAGACTCACTTAGTTAAATAGAGGAAACAAAAGGATAACAAGCAAAATTTAGCCTCAAAGATAGTGGTGAAATGATAATAAGCCAAATTAAATTATCTGAAAAAATTGTTGAAGCAACAATAAAATTTGGAAGATATATTTGCCGAAGAGGGTTGTTTTGACATTAACTAAGAAACGCAATAAGTTTAAACGAATAGTTTGGCAATATAATTTGCAAAGAAGATTGGAAACCAAAAGTTCTACCCTTATGATATACAATCATATTTAATACATGAAATACCTTACGTATTCACCTTGAATACTTAAGTTATAAAGCCGATTGCAATGTATACTTATGGCAAACAAAAGAAGTAAAAGGAGTGTGAACTAATATCATGAAAAGTTCATGAACAAAAATTATGTCAAACCCTATGAAAGAAAGAAAAGGTTATTGTAAGAACATGGATGAAATATTTGAAAAATGTATCTTAAATATAGAACATGAACTAAAAACATCATGATTATGTGATATGTGAACATACAAGCTATATGACTTGGTTATTTGGCTAATATGCTTGTAAATGCAAATAATTGTGTAGGATTCGTGAGAAGAAGTTAAAGTAAACTATAGCGGTAATCCTCAATTAAGGCAAGTTTTTCAGTTTTTATTATGTTTGTGGATGGAATGTGATTATGTGCTAAATTACACATCATGCTCTATGAATTGTTAAAGTCAAAATATGACTGAGTTAATTGGGTTATGGAACTCAATTTATATGTGATTTGTGAAAACACATGTTGTATGATGTAACTCGATAAATTGAAAATGTATAATGCATGAATATATACACTTTGTAAGGAATTATTGACGCATGTAGAATGTGCATAAGAAAGAATATATATTGCATGCGGATATGAATATTAAAGAAAATGTAGTGCGTATGGAATTGTGTGCTATATGAAACATGATAGATATTAAATTTCTTTGAACATCGAGCTCAATCTTGCAAACACAAACTTTTTGCGGAGTTAATGACGTTATGCAATATTATTTTTTACTGGATGATAAGGATTGAACAACGATTTAAATGAATACATTTTCTTGAATTAGAAATTGAATAAAGCTATGATTGATGGTTTTATTATTTATAACGAAATTAGTATAGTTTAAAATATTCTATAGAATATTTGTCTAGATGAATGTAAATGAATATTTTATAAAAATAAAGTGATATAAGAAATTACTATATAAGAAAGAATTATTTGAGGATTGAAATGATAAATATAATAACTCGTTAAATAAATCATATAATAGATATGATTTCAGATATAAAGAAGAATCGTAAAGGTTGCGATTCAGTGGAATGAATGAATAGAAAAAAAAATAAAAATGATTCCGCATTTTTAGCTATTTTAACATTAAATAATGTTTTAAAAATTATAACAAGGTATATTAACGACAAGATCGGGAAGGAAATGGTCCCGATTTTGGGGTCGTCATGATTAATTATCGAGCTATGGGTTATAAACTTTAGGTTAGTGTACCTTAGGCTATAACCGTAAGCAAGATAGATGAAAAAGAAATAAGATGTCAATTATAAAGTTGAATGAGGTTTATATGATCTTTAAATGAAGTTAGATAATTCATAAAGAATGCATTAAGATAATACGCAAAGATTCAAAGAAGAATCTTAGAAGACAAGAAGTAAAGGATCAGGGGACACCTGATTCTAATAATCATATAAACCAATATGTTTGGGAAGAAGATATAGAAAATCGTAAAAATGAAATGATCATAGAATGAGAAAGAATCGTAATATAGCACGATTATAAGATAAGATCACGACGTGATTTGATCAAGTCAAAGAAGAATATGTAATCAATCGAATGATTGAAAGTTATAGCAGAATGGCTATATGGAAAGGGTACTATGAGATAGTATAAAGAATAAAACTCGGAAAAGAGTTATGAATGATGAAATACAAATTAAATAAAATTTGTATTGAGTAAAGAACAAGATAAGATTTGATGAGATTAAGTGGGATTTCAATTGAGGACTCATGTGGTAGCTGAGTTGTACAAACTTTTGTATGGGCAGGAGTTTTGTGCTTGGTTTAACGACTACTTAGTTATCACATTGATAATCGTTGAAATGTTGGTGTCGCGCTATCGGTGTATATATGGTGAGAAGGTGATTCTTTTCTCATATTTATATTTGATAGTTAGAAAATGTTAAGAGTAGGTGCGAGTTCTTAAAACTCATGCTTATGATAAGTTTGTGACTCATAATCATATGGTAGGTTTTTAAGCCCCTAAGCGTATGGACAATTCCCGATTAGTTCTTGGACTACGTATTGCTAGACAAGTTTCTAAACTCATATTTTTATGGCAAGTTCCTAAACACATAATGTGTGGAAAGTTTGATGAACTATTTCAGGGTATGTTTAGAACTAATTGTTTTTATTATAGTGGAAGTTAATGGAGTTAGAGATGAACAAAATTGTGTTTTGAAGATTTGGAAATAGTTAAAGTGGATGAAGAAGAAATGGATATTCCCAAATCATCTAGCTATGCTAGATTTTGAAATTTATTGGAATCGAGCTGACAATCGCATTATTGTGTTTTGAAAAATAAAATAAAATAATATATTGGGTCAAGTTGTTGAACCAATAAGTTTTAAAAAGTTCGGTTGTTTCGTATGTCTATGCTAATTGTTTCGGCTAGACAAAGTTGAAAATATCAAAATGTATTTTATATAGTCATCAATCCATCATTAATATGATGTAGATATGACAAATGATAGAGTCATCAATGCAACTTAACCAAGTGTTGGAGGTGATTTAAGGATCGTCAACCCACTACGGTATGATGTAGTATGACAAAGTCATAAAATGATTTGCAGTATTTTAAATAAATAAAGAAGTGTCAAAAGCCATTTGCATTGGCTAAACACGTAATCGAGATATTGCTTATATTAATCTTTTGAATTTCCCAAGTAAATTGATTTAGTATGGACTCTAGATTGAGTAAAATTTCCATATAATGGGATTATTTTATATTAGCGGCGGGGGACGACAAGAGGAACCGAAAGAAATGTGTTCCGTCAAGATAGTGTTGATCAATACAAAACATCCTTAAAATAGGAAGTTTTGTTTCAACGAAATTACGATGATGAACGTAAATGTCGTTCAAATAAATATTACAAAGATATTATTGATCAACACAGGCATAAACAGTCGATCACCTATATGTCCGTAAGATATGCTGCGGTTTCTGAGATGAACTTACATTTAAACCTTTTCGAAATAAAGTTTATGGTCTTTATGATAATATATTATCATACTCGTAAATCTCTCTTTAAAGCGAATCTTTTGAATTCTTGAATTATTCATATTGCTTCACAATTATTAATCAATTGTGGGAAATTTCTATTCTGAAGATTGGGTATAGAAAGAATGAACTTCCTTAAAAGAAAGTAGGTCGTAGAATACGATAATGGTACATGAATCTTTGAAGAAGGAAAAAATGTAGAGTTATGAGGAATAAAGATTTTCGAATATCAAGTAGACACTGATAATGTGTCTTAACAAAGATAAACATATATGGTGTTATGATAATAAGAACAGACATAGAGGATGTCAAAATTAAAATATAGAGATGATGTCAAAGATGGATAGACACAGATCGAGACAAAAGAAAGTAGACTCTGGAGAGGGTCAAAGGTGAAAAATTATGTCCGAAAATTTTAGGACCGATTATGTATAAAATAGCGGAAGCTATTAAATATTTGGAGATACATGTTTATATGTATGTTAATATGTGATATATGTTATGATATGTGAAAATAATATATTTTAGTATCACAGAATAAAGTTGCGAAGAGGGGATTGACATGATCAAGAGAGAATAACCATTAACCGATTTTGAATGATTCGGTATTGTGATTCCGGGGACGGAATCCTAATAAGGGGGGAAGAATGTGATAACCCAAATTTTTGAGAGATATTAAAATAAGAATTAAAAAAAAAATAAAATTCGTATTAGATGATATGTTACGTGAGATTGTATTGCATAGGTAGGTATGAACTATGCAATATGTGATTTTTGTGTATAATAAATATATTGGTATTATATATTTATTTTATGTAAATAAATTGTAGGGGCAATTTATTAAAGGAAATAAGATGGGTAGAATTAAAATAATTTATAATTATTTTAATGTGGTGAATTGGTGGCATGAAATATATACTTAATGTATAACCAACATATTATTGAAGAAATCATATAGGAAGTGTAATGAATGTTTTATACGGATGTATGTATTATGTATATGCATAATTGCTTATTTATTTTTAGCAGGAGGTGTATAAGTAAAGTAGGTGGTGTACTAGTTAGGAGGAAGCCACCTAGCAAATTTATAAAAAGGAAAAAGAGAATAATTCTAACTTCCTGAGTTCCTGATAAATATTAAAATAAAGGTTTATTAAAATAAATTTTACTATGTGTGTTATATGCTCACGCATGCAAAGATATATTGAATATCTACGAGGTAATAAATATATATATCTATATGTATATATTTATTATGCGAGTAAATGAATTGTTGAAAACAATTTGGGTAACAAGGCGAAAAGAGGCGCTTTAAGCGTATATAATATTTTATATGCTTTACCCAAGAAAATTAAAAATATTTTAGTGCATGGAATTATTTTGATGAGGCATAGATATTATATTAAATATAATATCTTAAGTAAATGAGTAATTTCTTATATATGGGAAATTATAATTAACGCATTTATTTTATGATAAAAGGTGAGAATTAAAAAAAAAAAAACATTTTATGTATGTTTTTATTTTAGAATACATAATTTATGTATTTTCAAGAGGGTTAAGAAATTTGAAATATTAAGAGAATGAAATAATTTCATTTGCACGGAAAGTATGGTTAACATATTTATTTAGTGTTCATAAAATAAATATGTGATAAAAAAAAAAAAAACATATTAGGTTATGTTTTATTATGGAAAATATAATTTATATATTAATAATTATATATGGACTTTATATATTCCAAGAGGTTAAAATATTCTAATACATGTTATGTTGTAAATTGAGAATTAAGATATTTTGTAGTTATAACTCGATATATGAGCAATTGAAAGTGTGGTAATGACTAAAAGAAATTAAATAGAAGGTTGAAGTTGGGTTAGGAGGAGGTGGCATTATAAGCTTATTAACCTTCCACTAAGCAAACTCAAGCATGTGGCTGGAGAAAAGCTAAGTTAGCTAAGTAAGATAAATAATTGATGACGTCGATATGAGAGAGAAGGTTCAGAACTTTTATGAATTTATTCTTAGCCTCTTCTATATTACTCCCATCCGTTCCATTCTTCATTTCCTCTTTACTTACGAAACTCCAAAGAACACAAAAGTTGTCAAAATCTTTAGACCTCAACGAATTTGGCAACGAACTGAAGCTGGTACATGAAATTGGAGAAGATTTGAGGCAAGAGCAGCTTAAAGAAGGAAGTATATTCAATCAATTTCATGCTTGAATCACGAATTTGGTGGTTTCATTAATCAAGTAAGGTAAAGCTACTCAGTTATTTTATATGTAAAAAAAAAAAAAAATGAAAGAATATATGTGTGAATATCAAAGAGAATATTCTGTTTGGGTTATGAATTGATAAAAGGGGATGTTGTGTACTTTGTGTGGAGCAATAAAGGAGCTAAATTGGGTTTTTAAAACAAACCAATAGCTATGAAAAGAGTGTTTTAAAACTGTGTACGTAAGGTGTTTGTTAGAATGCTCCAATGAACTGTTTTTATCTAAAATTAAAAATTTGATAGAATTAGAGCTTGGGCTTGGTTTATTAAGCATATCTGATGTTAACTAGAGGGTTTGAGTGTGTCAAGCTAGAACAAAGCTCAATTTCTAGTTAACAATGAAAAGTTAGACTTAGTATGTCAAGTCATTTGGAAACTCTGTTTTGGGCAGCCTATTGAAGCTGAAATGGAAAGGTTATAACTTTTAATACAGTCTCATATGCTATGTAAAACATATTTAAAATTTGTTCTAATTTGGCATATGTCTTTAGGTAATAAGGTCGTGAAATAAACATGTTAAGAATCGAAAAATTGTGAACTCAATGACCCTAAAATGAAATTCGGGGTTAGCTAGAATTTTCAGAAAATTCTGGGCTTTTGGTATGTTATAGTACACTGAATAAGCTTTCCATAGACTCCGGAACGGACTGATTCCGACTTCGGAGCAAGGAGTTATGACAGTTCAAAGTAGTCGTGTCGAATCTGCCAAAATTCTGGAAAACAGATTCAAAGCAGCCCTTGGACGAATTTTCTGGAATTCTGTGTTTTGAATTTGGAAATGGTCAAAGAATAAAAGTTGTAGCCTCGGAAGTTAGCTTCGCGTGGGCTCAAGAATCGCTCAAAAATGTTTTGAAACGAAAAAGTTATGACTGTTTGAGCAAGAGAGGGTACAGTTAGAAAAAATTGAAAACTGTTTCGATATGGCAGTTTTAGCCCTCTATTTAACCTGTCTAGGATGCCCAAATTAGAAGAGTTGTATTTTTTAAAGATACTATGATATACCCTTTATAACATGCTAAATTTTGGTTTCCAATGGACTTGTGATTTGCAAACTAGAAAATGAAAAAAAAGGCCAGAGAGCAATATGGTTTGGCTGCTGCGGTTGGCCTGTTTTGTTTTAGTCCTTTGGGACTGTTTTGGACACGAATGCAATAAATTGAATTGAAATTGCTGGGATTTAGTAAGGATACAAGTAAGGATATAAAGTGTATATAACGTGCAAAAAGTTTTGGTAGTTGAATTGACACGTGAATAAAGTAAATTATTTAGAGTGAGAGGTACGTGAAGAAGCGACCACAACACACTATTTTTTGGCAAATGTGGGTAGCCAATTTGAGTTAAAAATATAATATGAGGATTAAGGTGTATCAAAGTAGGAACTAAAGAAAGGGTTCTTTGCCTAACGGGCAAGAATTATAACCAACGAATGACGTCAGAAAAATAGATGCTACAAAGAAAAATACCAAAGAATAAGCAGAAGAATAAGTTGCTAAAGAAGAAAAAAAGACCACTTGTGGTTCTGCTTTTGTAGCATAAGTAAGGGCAACATATAACAAAGAGGAAATCATGTTATGGCGGCTTTAAGGGTAGCTCAATTTAAATTAAAAATGCAAATGGGCGCATTAGTGAGCAAAAGGAGAGGCAAAGTTCTTTGCACATTTGCAAAGAAGAAGTGGTTAGTTAATCGCTAATGCGATGTAAAGCCACACTAAAATTTATATAATTCCACAATCAAATATAAGTGACTAATAGCATAAAAGAAATGCTAAGAAACCGTTATTACATTTAAGTGAGCTACTAGACTCACTTAGTTAAATAGAGGAAACAAAAGGATAACAAGCAAAATTTAGCCTCAAAGATAGTGAAATGATAATAAGCCAAATTAAATTATCGAAAAGAATTGTTGAAAGCAACAATAAAGGCCGGAAGATATATTTGGCGAGAGAGGGTTGTTTTGACATTAACTAAGAAACGCAATAAGTTTAAACGAATAGTTTGGCAATATAATTTGCAAAGAAGATTGGAAACCAAAAGTTCTACCCTTATGATATACAATCATATTTAATACATGAAATACCTTACGATTCACCTTGAATACTTAAGTTATAAAGCCGATTGCAATGTATACTTATGGCAAACAAAAGAAGTAAAAGGAGTGTGAACTAATATCATGAAAAGTTCATGAACAAAAATTATGTCAAACCCTATGAAAGAAAGAAAAGGTTATTGTAGAACATGGATGAAATATTTGAAAAATGTATCTTAAATATAGAACATGAACTAAAAACATCATGATTATGTGATATGTGAACATACAAGCTATATGACTTGGTTATTTGGCTAATATGCTTGTAAATGCAAATAATTGTGTAGGATTCGTGAGAAGAAGTTAAAGTAAACTATAGCGGTAATCCTCAATTAAGGCAAGTTTTTCAGTTTTGTTATGTTTGTGGATGGAATGTGGTTATGTGCTAAATTACACATCATGCTCTATGAATTGTTAAAGTCAAAATATGACTGAGTTAATTGGGTTATGGAACTCAATTTATATGTGATTTGTGAAAACACATGTTGTATGATGTAACTCGATAAATTAGAAATGTATAATGCATGAATGTGTGCTTTGTAAGGAATTATTGACGCATGTAGGATGTGCCTAGTAAAGAATATATGTTGCATGCGGATATGCATATTAAAGAAAATGTAGTGCATATGGAATTGTGTGCTATGTGAAACATGATAGATCGTAAATTTATTTGGCATTTGTCATTTAAATCAATCTTGCAAACACAAACTTTTTGCAGGTTAATGACGTTATGCAATATTACTTGCTTTACGGATGATAAGGATTGAACAACAGACGAAATGAATACATTTTCTTGAATTAGAAATTGTATAAAGCTATGATTGATGGTTTTGTTATTTATAACTGACAGTTAAGTATAGTTTAAAATATTCTACGAAGAATATTTGCTCTAGATGAATTGTAATGAATATTTTATAAAAATAAAGTGATATAAGAACATTACTATATAAGAAAGAATTACGTCTTTGAGGATTGAGTTGTATAAATATATGTATATAACTCTGGTTAAATAAATCATATAATAGATATGATTTCAGTATAAAGAAGAATCGTAAAGGTTGCGATTCAGGGAATGAATGAATAGAAAAAAAAAATAAAAATGATTCCGCATTTTTAGCTATTTTAACATTAAATAATGTTTTAAAGCTATAACAAGGTAGTATTAACGCACAAGATCGGGAAGGGAAATGGTCCCGATTTTGGGGTCGTCACATCCGAGAATGTTGAGAATAGCAATGGAGCATGAAGCGACCATTGATTCACCACATATCAATAATCGAGGATAATGTGCATCGAGGCGCACAATCCTCACGCAAACAACAACAATTGACCAAATAATGAATGATCAAATGTTCGTGGCTTTATGCAATTCATGCAACAAAGAGGTGAGAAGCGGCTCTCATCCAAAATGCAGTGGAAACACTGAAACTCTCGCATGCGGTCACCGCTAAATAGCTTCATTCAGTTGGGACCACCGCAGCTTTAAGGGAGAGCCAAAACCACTTATGGCGGAAGCATGGATAAAGCGATCACCAAGATATTTGATGTCTTGGGATGCTCAGGGAGCAAAAGTTCCTTTACACGCTTTATGTTACGCTGGAGAGGCGATTCTTTGGTGGGAATCGGTAAACGTACTCAACTGCCGTCTTCAAGATGTCTTGGGAGAAGTTCCAAGAGGCATTCAACGACAAATACTTTCCCAAAAGTATTCGTCACATGAAGGAGGTGGAGTTTATCAAGTTGGAATAAAATAATATGACCGTGTGTCGCAATACGAGGCTAAATTTGCGGAGTTATCCCGTTTCGTCCCCACTGGATAATAAAGAGAAAACCACGATGTTTTTAAGAGGTTTGAAGCGGGAGATACGTCAACATCTTATTTCTCATAAACTCATATTTATATTCGGATGTTGTAAATAGGGCTCGATTAGTGGAACGCGATAACGAGTCAACACAACTAAAAGAGAGCATCCGTGAAATGATAATACCAAATGGAGCGATCATCAAGCAATGACAACAAGCATGGAGGAATCAACAGAGATGAAATGGTAACCACTTCGGTGGTAATCGGGCCAAAAACAATAAGAATGGATATTTCAAGAAGAGGAGATTCAACGATGATGGAAAGACGTCAAAGACCAATGGTTCGTCGTTAAGTAAGGAGAACGACCACCTATCATATGTTTCAAATGCGGAGGAGAGGGCACATCACCAAACTGCGCGATGTCGTCTAAAAGCATGAAATAATTGTGGAAGAAAAGGTCACTTAGCCCGATTTTGTTGCTTCACCAAGACAAATTCAAACTAGGATGGAGGCACCAAAGGTCGTCCCGTAAAAGTCAAACCCGTAGTGCAAGGAGAGAGCATTTGTTGTGACCTCCCGAAAAGCAAGGAACCCGAATGAGGTCATCACGGGTAAGCTTATCATAAACTCTAACGAAATCTATACTTTATTTGATCTGGGTTCTACCCATTCTTTTATTTCTCCTACTATACTCATCGATTAAATTTAACTCCGGAGAAATTAGACTTTGACTTCGTGGAAACTCCGTTGGGAGAAACCTTCATTACATCCATCATAATATGTCTTGTTTGGTTCAAATCGGTACCCTCACATTACCTGTAGATCTTATTTCATTGAAAATACTTGCATTTGACGTGATTCTAGGGATTGATTAGTTAACTACTCATCATGCAAAAATCGATTATTTCTATAAGGTTGTTAGCTTTCATATTCCTAATCAACCTATTATGCGAATTCAAGCGACCAAACCATTAAAATCAATCACGGTTATCTCAAGCCATAAAGCTACTCGTTTATTGAAAAACGGATGTCAAACTTTCTTTGCTCATGTCACAGATTTAAACAAAAATATGTCAGTTTTGAATGATATTTCTATTGTTAATAAATTTCCTGACGTATTCCCCGAAGAACTTCCTGGCCTACCCCCAGGCGTGAAATTGAATTTTGTATCGACCTTGAACCCTAGACAAAACCCATTTCAAAGCCCCATGTCGAATGGCTCTATTGAACTTCAAGAGTTAAAGACCCAACTGCGAGGAATTGTTAGACATTGGCTTTATTCGTCCCTAGTACTTCTCCTTGGGGTGCTCTGCTCTATTCGTGAAGAAGAAAGATGGGAGTATGCGACTTTGTATTGATTATCGGGAGTTGAATCATGTCACCATCAAAAATAGGTATCCATTGCCACGTATTGATAACCTGTTTAACCAGTTGCAAGGAGCCAAATTCTTTTCAAAGATTGATCTTCGTTTCGGATATCACCAATTGAAGATTAGAACCGATGACATTCCAAAGACGACTTCGAGAACTTCGATGCGGGCATTATGAATTCCTAGTCATGTCCTTTGGATTGACTAATGCTCCTATTGCCTTCATGGATATGATGAACCAAGTATTCAAGGAATATTTGAATATTTGAATTTCTTCTTTTGTCCAAAATATCTATTCGGATACTAACTCTGATTGTATCCATGTTTTGATCATTCTTGAATTTTACACCACTATGATTATTTTTGAGGTATTTTTAGTGGGATAAAACCAAGTACGAATCCTTAATCCTTAATCCTTGTCATTTTATTTCACCGGATTCGTTTTTTTAAAAATATTTTTCATCATCCTCGGTCTTAAATGATGATATTATTGAATATCTTTGGCACAGTAGTGCAAGATGAATGATTTCTGAAGAATATCTTTGGTAGTAGTGCAAAGATGAGCAGTGTTTAGATGAACATGACCAATGATGAATATCTTTGGCTGTAGTCTGCAAAGATGAATATTTGATTCGAGATGTATATTGATTGATGTTACAGGGATAAAAGATAGGCGATGAACTTTTAAATTCATACATAGAAGATAGTAGTTTGCATTCTCTACTTAACTCTTCTAATAAATTATTATTTCATTATGCGAATATTGATTTAAAATTTGTTGTCTATTGTATTCTATTAGATTTTTCCTGTTGAAGACTAACGATAATTTGTTGTATATTATCTTAGTCATAATATTCTTTACTTGGGCTAGTTAGAGCTCACCCTTTTCCTTTTGTTCCATTTTTCTTCTCGTGAGGCGAGAATATAGCGAGTGCAGTCGGGGGTATGGAATGAAGGTTTTAGAAAGAATTGTTTAGTAGTCCTCACCATTTTTGTAAAATAATGTATCAATAAATGTGATGAGTATTTATTTGAGTATAGATATTGTCTAGAAGATAATATTTGTATTCAAACTCACGCTTTCTTGTTGTAATAATAAAGTTGTAGTTGTTTCATGCCATATATTGACAACTCGTATTAGGTGATGTATACCTATTTTGGGGGCGCCACACAAACTTTATGCCAAGTTGAAGAAATGCGAATTCTGGCTTAAGGAAGTAGCATTCCTTGGGCACGTAGTATCAAGTCATGGAATATCTGTTGACCCAGTAAAGATTAAAGCAATTCAAAGCTGGGAGCAACCTAAATCAGTGACCGAAGTACGTAGCTTTCTCAGTTTAGCTTGTTATTATCGGAGATTCGTGGAAGGATTTTCTCGAATCGCTACTCCATCGACTCAGCTGACTCAGAAAGATACAAAGTTTGGTTGGAACGAAGAATGTGAGAAAAGTTTTCACGAACTCAAGAGGAGACTCATTTCGGCACCTGTTCGGATAATACCATCTGGCTCGGAGGGATTTGTCATCTAAAGTGATGCTTCGGGAAAAGGGTTGGGATGTGTTCTCATGCAACATAGAAAAGTCATAGCCTATGCCTCAAGACAACTCAAAGAATATGAGAGAAATTATCCTACTCATGATCTAGAGTTGGCAGCTATTGTCTTCGCACTAAAGATTTGGAGGCATTACTTGTATGGGGAGAAGGTGGAGATCTTTACGGATTATAAAAGCCTCAAATATTTCTTTACTCAAAAGGTACTCAACATGTGACAACGACTGTAACGACCCCAAAATAGGTCCATTCCATCCAACCCATTCTGAGTCGCCAAATACATGGTACAGAAAAACAACTACAACTTTATTACAACAATTGTCGTGCAAAATACAACAACACATATGCTGTGAGTTTGGATACAAAAATATATCAACTGTAGCACGTTACAATGACGCCTTACATAAAGGTATAGTCAAAAACTGTTTTAGAAATTAGAATCTTTGGGAAGTGCTCAAGAGAAACCTTCGTATACGGGAGGCGATGCTTTTAGGTTATGGTAGATATCATATGGCCACGTAATTATCCTTGGTTGATCTAATAGACCCCGAAAGAAAAAATGAGAAGATTACTATCATATTCTTCCCAATGGCGAGTCATCTCTTGACATATCATTATCTCCACTGTCTCTAATTTGGTATTATACTCTAAACAAACACCAAGATTATATAGGTAGTGCTTGTAAATATACTCAGGAAGTGGATGAGCACAACCTTGTCTTATGATAACACGAGTTTGTATGTCATTAGACATCTTGTATGATAGTGTCAAAACACCCTTCCAAAGTTAAATTCACCTCACCCTCAACATCTATGTACCACCACTCTATTCCTTGTTATCCCCGGGCCAACCCAAATTACACTTTTATTACTCGAAAGGAATTGTGAAACAAAAGGGTGAGCCAACTAGCTCAATAAAGAATATTATGACTAAAGATAAATAAATTATCAATAGTCTTCATCAAGAATGAATCGTAGATTTAGAACATATGGTAGATGATAAAACTTTTCAACCATAGTTGCACGTGAACGAAAGCGATCCATTAGAAGAGTCAAATAGACAATAAAGTCTATTATCTTCTCCATGTTAAAAGTCCACCAACAATGTTTTATCCTCAGTAACATCAATCAATCAGTTCCTTTCCACAATTATATGAATAACTCATAATCATAATTGTAATTCTAAATTCTCTTCTCATCCGGAATGAAGATAATTTTCATCACTTGCCTTTACCCGAAACATCAAATATCATGGTTATACCAAATCACGCCTCTGCTCATAATCATACTAATAAATTCATCTTTGCACCATGGCCAAAGATATTCATCAACAGTTCATCTTTACACTACAGGCTAAAGATATTCAACAACAGGTCATCTTTGCATTACAAGCCAAAGATATTCATCAATAATTCATCTTTTTGCTACAAAGCAAAGATATTCAACAACAGTCATCTTTGCATTACAAGCCAAAGATATTCATCAATAATTCATCTTTGCACTACAGGCTAAAGATATTCAACAACAGGCCATCTTTGCACTACGGGCCAAAGATATTCATATCTCAAATGTGACGCCCCCAAAATAGGTATACACAACACCCATTCTGAGTCGCCAAATACATGGTACAAGAAGCAAACTACAACTTCAATAATACAAATGTCGTGTGAAATGCGACAATATATACTGTGAGTTTAAATATAATATTGTCTTCTAGACAATATCCACACGCAAATAAATCTCCATCATAATTATTGATTCATTATTTTACAAAAATGGTGAGGACTACTAAACAACTCTCTCTAGAACCTTCATTCCATACCCCGACTAGTACTCATTACATTCTCGCTCTTGAGAAGAAAAAAATGGAACAACAAGGAAAAGGGGTGAGCTCAACTAGTCCAAGAAAAGAATATTATGACTAAGATAATATACAAAAATTATCGTTAGTCTTCAACAGGAAAAATCTGATAGAATACAATGTATAACAAGTTTCAGATCAATATTCGCAAAATAATAATAATTCATAGAAGAGTTACGTAGAGAATGAAATCTACTATAATCTATGAATTTAACGATCCATCATCAATATTTTATCCTGTAACATCAATCAATATGCATCTGAATCAAACATTCATCTTTTTGCACTACGTGCCAAAGATATTCATCATTAATCATGTTCATTTAAACACTGCTCATCTTTGCACTACAGGGCCAAAGATATTAATCAATCGGTCATGTTCATCTCAACACCGCTCATCTTTGCACTACAAAGCCAAAGATATTCTTCAAATCATTCATCTTTGCACTACATGTGCCAAAGATATTCAATAATATCATCATTTAAGACGAGGATGATGAAAAATATTTTAAAAGAAACGAATCCAAAGTGAAATAAAATGACAAGGATTAAGGATTAAGGATTCGTACTTGGTTTTATCCACGCCAAAAATACCTCAAAAATAATCATAGTGGTGTAAAATTCAAGAATGATCAAAACATGGATACAATCGAAGTTAGTATCCGAATAGATATTTTGACAAAAAGAAGAAATTTTATTTTTTAAATGAATAGTCAGTATCGTGAATAATGTCGTATCGTGAATAGTGGCCGATATCGTGAATAGTAACTCAGACACCAAAAGATAGAAATTCCACAAAAAGATCTTCACGCTTTACATGAATAGTACTTTCGTGAATAGTAACTTCGTGAATAAGAACTCATGAATAATAACTCGTGAATAAGAAACTCATGAATAAGAACCCATGAATAAGTAACCCGACATGAAAAAGTTCTAAATTTGATAAAAACTTCAGATCGAAATTTCAAATAATGATATTGAAGAAATAATATCATTACGAAAAAAATAATATCCCTTACCCGAAAAAGATCGATTTTACAAATTAAAAACCTGATATAAAGGCTATGACTTGGACTTGCACCGTATAGCAATACTCAAAGTATACTCAAAATACTCACAAGAATACGCTCGATAATATAGAGAGAGAAAACTTCAGTTTCTGGTGTGATTTTCAATTCTAACCTAAGCACCCTATT
This sequence comes from Panax quinquefolius, assembly GCA_020205615.1. Classification (NCBI taxonomy): domain Eukaryota; kingdom Viridiplantae; phylum Streptophyta; class Magnoliopsida; order Apiales; family Araliaceae; genus Panax; species Panax quinquefolius. The sequence continues at coordinate 3,954,670 of CM035168.1, forward strand.
TATAGGAAAATGCTTAGAACACCAAAGCAGAAAATTTAATAAATTAATAATATAATTATATTATTTTCTACACATGTCTAGAATCTGATTTCAGCCATCAAACACATGCCACCTTCTAGAAAAAAATAAGAAAAAACGTTTTTCTAATTTTAAATATTTTAAACTTCCAAAAATCAATTATTTCAGAGCTTCGGAACTTCAATAATTCATAATAAATAGCCCTTTCATCAGAAAATTCGAATCTCGCGAGTTTTTATAGGAAATTCAATTCTCTACAACTTTGCAGAAGAAAGTTTTCCAAATTCCAAATAGAAATTGACCGAAATCCACAAACGGTCGATTTTACAGGCTATAATCAAATTTCAGTCAATAAATGGGGTCCACCGACATGTTTAACATGTTTTAAACATTTATTGCAACAAAAATACTCTTCCTCCTCGTATACTCATATATCCCACATTCGTTGTAAAAATATCACCGTTAATATATTATTAAAATAATATATTTAAATGAATTATTTTATCAGAAAAAGATAAAATATTAATTTTCAACAATTGTCATTTTAAAAATTTTTTCCATCTATATCCACATAAAATCAATATTTTCCTCATCATATAAATCAATAATTAATTATTCACAAATAATATTACGAATCACAATATTGACAACTGTGCGCCTCAAGAAAGAGGGGCTTTCCAATAAGAATTTCTTCTTACTAGCTAAAGCAATTAGGTGACCAAACCTCTCCTTAGAAGCGTAACTTTCTAGACATTGCCAATAATGTTATCTAATAATATTATTCAGATAATATGAATTATTGCTTCGATAATGAAAGATCTTGTGTAATGACAATTATTGAAACAATGACAATATATAAAATATCAACGCAAAGAATTATTAACTCAATAAAATCTTTGAATAAGAATTATCGTAACCATTATTGAGTAGTGCCTTCTTACGTAAGAATCAATAATTGGTGCAATACCAAGTGCTTCTTGTCAACAACGCGTATTAGTGTGTTTTAACCAATTTTATTCCAACAAAGATAATTCAGATATAACTTCTGTGATTATTTAAAACAACTTATATTTATCGTTTTCTTCATCCAATCACTTTCCAGTTATGGGGCTACATGGTCGCACTGTCATTCGCATTTAATATTCCCCACAAAGATCGAATATTCCACGACCAAACGAATATTCCCCATTTATAATGAATATTTTATAACCACTTGCTTATTTTGAAATATTTGCGTATTTAACCCTTAACTATCCACATTAATCAAATCAACCCTTACTATTTCAAAATAATAAATAAAGGAAATTCCTTTTATTTAAAAATTTTGGGGTCTTACAACCTCCCTCCTTATGAAATTTCGTCCTCGAAATTGACGTGACGTACTGGTGTGTTTGAAAAGGTGAGGATACCTCGCTTTCATTTCATTTCCAACTCCCGGTCATTTCCTCTCAGTAGCATGATTCCTCCACAAAACTTTAACTTGTGGTATAACCTTTCTTAGCGTAGGGACATGCTCCTTCCTATCCAAGATCTTGACAGTACCTCCTCATCGTTAAGTCTTCTGCTATCTCGTCCTGTTCTAACTCTATAACGTGGTTCGGGTCTTTCACATATTTACGAAATACAGATATGTGAAACACATTATGAACACGAGACATACTTGGAGGTAACGCAGTTTATAGGCTACATTTCCTACTCGGTCAAGAATTTGAAATGGACCAATAAATCGTGGATTGAGCTTTCCTCTCTTCCCAAATCTTGTAACACCCTTCCATGGAGCAACTCGCAACAATACATGATCCCCCATTAAATTCCACGTCCTTTCAATGAAGATCCGCATAACTCTTTTGTCGATCTTGTGCCGCTTTTTGTATCGTTGTCGAATCATTTGGATCTTTTCGGTAGTCATATACGTACTAACTTCGGGTCCCAACAATGTTGCTTCACCCACCTCATCCCAACATATTGGAGAACGACATTTTCGTCCAATATAATGCTTCGAATGGAACCATGCCTATATTTGTTTAATAACTATTGTTGTATGAGGATTCCACCAATGGCAAGTACTTATCCCAACTTCCTTTGAAATCTAGGACACGAGTTTTAATATATCTTCAAGAGTTTGAGTAGTCCCTTTCTGATTGCCCATCCGTTTGAGGATGGTATGCCAAATCCAGAATCAGAATTGTGCTCATAGCTTTCTAACCCAAAATCATGAAGTGAATCTTGGGTCACGATCTAAAACTATGGATACTGGCATGCCATGCAATCTCACAATCGCATTTACGTACATACGAGAAAGACGTTCAAGGGAATAAGTCTCTCGTATCGGTAAGAAATGAGCAGACTTGGTTAATCTAATAACCCAAATAGCATTGATGCCTTGAGAAACCGCAGGAAGACCCGTAACGAAATCCATAGTAATGTGTTCCCACTTCCATTCCGGAATCTCAAGTGGTTGCAACGGACCCTTAGGTACAAGATGCTCCGCCTTTACACGTTGGCAAGTTAAACACATCGAGATAAACTTTGCAATCTCTCTCTTCATATTGTTCCACCAAAATGTATGTCGAAGATCACGATACATTTTAGTACTTCCAGGATGGATTGCAAATGGCGTATTGTGTGCCTCCATCATAATCTTGTACTTCAAATCAGAGTCGTTAGGAACACAAAGTCTAGAGTGGACTCGAAGTATTCCTTCTTCATCAATTCTCGCCCTAATAGCTCCTTCTTGTACTTTCTTCTTCATACGCATCATTTCCGAGTCGGTGGCTTGAGCAATCTTAACTTTTCTATTAAAGTTGGCTCTCACGTATACTTGACATCATCGCACTTTTCGTTCTCAAGATATGATCTTCTACTCATCGCGCCGCCTACCACGTTCGCTTTTCGGGATGGCATGATCGTAACATGTCTTTGAAATGAGTCTCCTCGAGTTCTTGAAGCTCTTCCCACATTCCTTGCTCCATTCGAATTTGTATCTCTACGAGTCAATTGCGTTAATGGAATAGCGATTCGAGAATATCCTTCAACGAATCTCCGATAATAACCAACTTAAGCCTGAAAGCTACGTCTTTCGATAATCGACTTAGGTTGCTCTCAATCGTGACTCATATCCCAATCTTGGATAAAGACGTCACAATGACACCTATCGATTTACTTATCGCATTGCGAATATGACGTCCCTACAGAGAGTTCGGCTTAGGTGAATTCCACAAAAGGAAGTCACAAAATAAAGGCTCGGTACCAAATTCTATAGTTAAATTTTTAACTCCACGAAGTTCAATAGAGCCATTCGATGTGAGATTTTAGAAATGAGTTTTGTCTGGGTTCAAAGTCGATACAAAATTTAATATCGAGCTTTGGGAGTAAGCCAAGAAATTCTTCAGAAATACGTCGGGAAAAATCAATAACAACAGAATATTATTCAAATCGGCGTGTCTTTATTCAAATCCATAACATGGACTAAGAAAATTTGACATCCAAGTAATAAACGAATGACTTCATGGCTTGATATGAAAATGTTTGACTACAATGGTTTGATTGCTTGAATTGAATAACGGGTTGCTTAGGAATATGAAAACTAACAACCTTACGAAAATAATCAATTTCGGCGTGATGAGTAGTTAACCTTAAAATCACATCAAAAACAAATATCTCTATAGAAATAAGGTTAATGGGTAATGTGATAGTGCCAACTGAATCAAGCAAGATTTATAAACAAATGGATGATGATAAAGTTTCTCTAACGGAGTTTCCACAGATAGGTCAAAGTCTAATTTCTCCTAGAGTCAAGTTTAAACGTTGAGCGCAAAGCAAGAGAGATAAAAGAATGGGTAGAACCAATATCTAGTAAGGTATATACTTCGCAAGAATTTATAATTAACTAACCCGTCTATAACTTCGTTCGGGTTCTCGATTTTGACCGATCACAACAAACGCTCTTCCGGAATCGTTGACTTTGACTTTTACGGGACATCTTTTGAGTCACCATTCCCATTGAACTAGGTTTCGCTTATCGTCAATCTCGGCGATATGTCCTTCTTTTCCACAATTATAGCATACCTTGAGCTGCTGTAGGCGGTTTGGTGATATGTCTCTCTTTCCAAAGATTTGTAGCATATGAATGGGTGGTCGTTCTCCTCCCTAAAACTAGTTTCTCTTTGGCGTTGGCGTCTTCACATGGTCGTTGTTGAATCTCCTCTTTTAAAATCTCCTCCCGACTCGCTTCTTCTATTTTAATGGCCACGATTACCACCGGAGTGGTTACCGCTTTATCATATTCTTCTTTCTCCACCGGTTATCGTTATTACGATGATTCTATATCTTGATATGATCCTCCTGGTTATGGTCCCTCGGTTGAACGTATTACTCGTTATCTCGCTCTAACAATGAGCCTGCTGACAACATCCTCTGAATAGAGAAAATTTATGAGAAATGAGATACTGACGTATGTCGGGTTTCAAACCTCTCAGAAACATCCGCGTCATACGTTCCTCATTCTCCACCAAATGAGGTGCAAACCTGGATAACTCCGCGAACTTCGCCTTGTACTGGGACACCGTCATGTTATTCTGCTCTAGTCTAATAAACTCCACTTCCTTCATATAGACGAATACTTTCGTGGAAGTACTTGTCATTGAACTGCTTTCTAAAACGCTCCCATGAGATCTTTGAGTCACAATGGATGGGTACGCTTCACGATTCCCACGAAGTCTGCTTTCGCCACGGAACATAAAGGTGGCGAATGGAACTTCTGTTCCTCCGTGCATCCCAAGACATCGAATATCTTGGTAATTTGTTTGACCCACGCTCGCCTTTAATCGGATCCGACTTTCCCAGTGCAGTGGTCCCAACTCTTTGAATGGCATTGTTGACCACCCGTGAATTGCTATCATTTCTCCTCAGTATTTTGAACACGAGTCTCCTCGTCGATTTTTTTGCATGAATCGCAAAAAGCTTCTAAACATCCCTCGTTCATCATCTGCTTTCGGTGGTGTTGTTCACGGGAGGAACATTACCACTGTTGCGCTTCTCCTCGTTGGTGAAAGTCTGAGCATCTCCACGGTCTCATTTGCTCCAATTGTTAATATTCTCAATGACATTCTCAAATCTTGTCATAAAATAAGGGTTAATTAAGGAAATCAATATATCACATAATATCCCTATATCTTGACCAACTAACAAATAAGCTTAGGTAGGACACACTAGCGAAGGATTTACTCGTCTCTCCCTCCTAGTTTTATTCCCCGATCTCCGGAGAGATCATATCCTAAGCTCGATACCAATCTGTGGCGCCCCCAAAATAGGTATACACAACACCCATTCTGAATCGCCAAATACATGGTACAAGAAGCAAACTACAACTTCAATAATACAAATGTCGTATGAAATACGACAATATATATTATGAGTTTAAATATAATATTGTCTTCTAGACAATATCCACACGCAAATAAATCCCCATCATAATTATTGATTCATTATTTTACAAAAATGGTGAGGACTACTAAACAACTCTCTCTAGAACCTTCATTCCATACCCATTAGTAGTACTCGCCACATTCTCGCCTCCCCGAGAGAAAAAATGGAACAACAAGGAAAAGGGTGAGCTCAACTAGCCCGGAAAAGAATATTATGACTAAGATAATATACAACAAATTATCGTTAGTCTTCAACGAGGAAAAATCTAATAGAATCTGATAGACAACAAGTTTCGGATCAATATTCGCAATGAAATAATAATTAATAGAAGAGTTACGTAGAGAATGAAATCTACTATAATCTATGAATTTAATCATTCATCAATATTTTATCCTCAGAACATCAATCAATATGCATCTGGAATCAAACATTCATCTTTGCACTACTGTGCCAAAGATATTCATCGATTGGTCATGTTCATTTAAACACTGCTCATCTTTGCACTACAGGCCAAAGATATTAATCAATCAGTCGTGTTCATCTCAACACCTTTCATCTTTGCACTACAAGCCAAAGATATTCTTCGGAATCATTCATTCTTTGCACTACGAGCCAAAGATATTCAATAATATCATCATTTAAGACCGAGGATAATGAAAAATATTTTTAAAGAAACGAATCCAAATGAAACAAAATGACAAGGATTAAGGATTAAGGATTCGTACTTGGTTTTATCCACGCCCAAAAATACCTCAAAAAAATAATCATAGTGGTGTAAAATTCAAGAATGATCAAAACATGGATCTGATCGGAGTTAGTATCCGAATAGATATTTTTGGACGAAAAGAAGAAATTTTATTTTTGATGAATAATAGTGTCAGTATCGTGAATAGTCACGAGTATCGTGAATAGTAACTCAAACACCAAAAGATAGAAATTCCACAAAAACATCTTCACGCTTTCATGAATAGTACTCGTGAATAATAACTCGTGAATAGTAACTCGCTGAATAGTAACTTCATGAATAAGTAACCCATGAATAAGTAATCCCGGCATGAAAAAGTTTCAAATTTGATAAAACTTCGGATCAACATTTCGATTATAATGATATTGAAGAAATAATATCATTCGAAAAAAAATAATATCCACTTACCTCGAAAGATCAAGATTTACAAATTTGAAACAACTGATATAGGCTATGACTTGGACTTGCAATCAGATATAGAATACTCAAAGTATACTCAAAATACTCACAAGAATAAACCGATAATATAGAGAGAGAAAACTTGATTTACGGTGTGATTTTCAATTCTAACCTAAGCACCTATTTATAGGAAAATCTTAGACACCAAAAGCAGTAAAATTTAATAAATTAATAATATAATTATATTATTTTCTACACATGTCTAGAATCTGATTTCAGCCATCAAACACATGCCACCTTCTAGAAAAAATAAGAAAAAACATTTTCTAATTTTAAATATTTTAAACTTCAAAAATCAATTATTTGAGCTTGAACTTCAATAATTCATAATAAATAGCCCTTTCATCAGAAAATTCGAATCTCGCGAGTTTTTATAGGAAATTAAATTCTCTACAACTTTGCAGAAGAAAGTTTTTCCAAATTCCAAATAAAAATTGACCAAAATCCACAAACGAAAGGCGATTTTACGGTATAATCAAATTTCATCGATAAATGGGGTCCAATCGACATGTTTAACATGTTTTAAACATTTATTGCAACAAAATAATCTTCCTCCTCGTATACTCATATATCCCACATTCGTTGTAAAAATATCACCGTTAATATATTATTAAAATAATATATTTAAATGAATTATTTTATCAGAAAAAGATAAAATATTAATTTTCAACAATTGTCATTTTAAAAATTTCTCCATCTATATCCACATAAAATCAATATTTTCCTCATCATATAAATCAATAATTAATTATTCACAAATAATATTACAGAATCACAATATTGACAACCAGGAAGTTCCTAGGAAAGAGGGGGCTTTCCAAAAATTTCTTCTTCAACCTTGCCGTATGATTAGGTGACCAAACCTCTCCTTAGATGAGAACTTTCTAGACATTGCCAATAATGTTATCTAATAATATTATTCGGATAATGTAAGACCCCAAAATTTTTTAAATAAAAGGAATTTCCTTTATTTATTATTTTGAAATAGTAAGGGTTGATTTGATTAATGTGGATAGTTAAGGGTTAAATACGCAAATATTTCAAAATAAGCAAGTGGTTATAAAATATTCATTGTTGTCGGGGAATATTCGTTTTGGTCGTGGAATATTAAATGCTTGTCGGGAATATTAAATGCGGCAGTGCGACCGTGTGTGGGCCCCATAACTGAAGCGATTGGATGAGGAAAACGCAGCAAAGTTTGGGTGGTATATAAATAACAGGCGTAGTTATTCTGTTAAGACTGTTGGAATACCCGGTGGTTAAAATACGATGTCTACGCCGTGGTTGCGCGATGGCACACTCAGTATTACGATATGATTGTTGAATTATTGATCCTTACGTGAAGACACTTACTCAATAATTGTTCCACGATTATTCTTTATTCGATATTTTATTTTATTGATTCAATAATTCTTTGCGTTGGTATTTTATATTATTGATGTTTCAATAATTGTCATTTGCCGTATTTCCCATTATCGGATCAATAATTCATATTATTTGAATAATATTATTAGATAACATTATTGGCAATGTCTAGAAAGTTACATTTCAAGGAGAGGTTTGGTCACTAATTGCGGCGCCAAGAAGGAGAGATCCTTATTGGAAAGCCCTCTTTCACAGGAGCCTGCTGGTTTATCATAAATGTGATTACGTAATATTATTTGTGAATAATTAATTATTGATTCATATGATAAGAAATATTTATTTTATATGAATATAAATGATGGATTTATTTATGTGGTTATTAATGAAGGAATTAAATGTTTTATTTGTATTTTTTGTCCGGATTGGAGGTATTAAAAGATCAAATCGGTTGTTATTATAAGCTTTATTGTGTGAGTTATAATATTTAATCCGACCGTTGGATCGTTGTAATTTTGGATATGTTATACATATATAAGTTGAGTATATGTCCACAAATTTTGAACCGTTAAAAATGAACGAATGATTTGTTATGAATTTTAAGAGGTGACCGATTCTAAAATTAGGGTTATAATTGATTTTGGTGGAAAATTCTAGAATTGAGTGGGCCCCACTTGTGGTTGGTGAAAAAATGTGCTGAATTTTATTTCAAATGTGGTGGGTGGCAATAGTAGCGAGTAAAAAAGCATCGTGTGGCGTGGTCAAGTCTGCTTGGTAAGCTAACATTTTCCTATAAATAGAGGCTAAGTTAGAATTGAAAATCACACCGTAAACAAAGTTTCTCTCTTTCTCTCTCTATTATTGAGCGTATTTTGTGAGTATTTAGATACTTTGAGAGTTCTTTATTCAAAGACAAGTTTCATTCAAAGATCACTTCCGACCTTTCCTTCCGGCGATTCTTTGAGGTAAGGGATATTATTTTTTTTCGTAATGATATTATTTCTTCAATATCATTATCTTTGAAATGTTGATCTGAAGTTTTTATCAAATTTGGAACTTTTTCATGTCGGGTTACTATTCATGAGTTCTTTCATTCGAGTTACTATTCACGAAAGTACTATTCATAGAAGCGTGAAAATGTTTTTTTTGGAATTTCTATCTTTTGGTGTAAGATTCTTATTCACGTATCACTATTCACGTATTCACGATACTTTATTCTATTCATATCTTTTATTCATCGAAAAATAAAATTTCTTCTTTTAATCAAAATATCTATTCGGATACTAGCTTTGATTGTATCCATGTTTTGATCATTCTTGAATTTTACACCACTATGATTATTTTTGAGGTATTATTGGACATGGATAAAACAAATACGAATCCTTAATCCTTAATCCTTGTCATTTTGTTTCACCGGATTCGTTCTTTAAAAATATTTTCATCATCCTCGATCTTAAATGATGATATTATTGAATATCTTTGGCACTTTGTAGTGTAAAGATGAATGATTTACGAAGAATATCTTTGGCTTTGTAGTGCAAAGATGAATGATTTCAAGAATATCTTTGGCACATGTAGTCTGAGATGAGCGGTGTTTAAATGAACATGACCGATGATGAATATCTTTGGCCTTTAGTGCAAAGATGAACAGTGTTGAGATGAACATGGCCGATTGATGAATATCTTTGGCACATGGTGCAAAGATGAATATTTGATTTGAGATGAATATTGATTGATGTTACGAGGATAAAATATTGATGATGGAATCTATTAAATTCATAGATTATAGTAGATTTCATTCTCTACGTAACTCTTATGAATTATTATTTCATTGCGAATATTGATCCGAAACTTTGTTGCTCATTGTATTCTATCAAATTTTTCCTGTTGGAGACTAACGATAATTTGTTGTATATTATCTTAGTCATAGTATTCTTTCTTCGGGCTAGTTGAGCTCACCCTTTTCCTTGTTGTTCCATTTTTCTTCTCGGGAGGCGAGAATGTAGCGAGTATGAGTCTGTGGGTATGGAATGAAGGTTTTAGAAAGGATTGTTTAGTAGTCCTCACCATTTTTGTAAAATAATGTATCAATAAATGTGATGAGGATTTATTTGAGTATAAATATTATCTGAAGATAATATTTGTATTTAAACTCAAAGATATATTGTCGTATTTCACACGACATTTGTATTATTGAAGTTGTGAATTCTTCTTGTACCACGATATTTGGCGACTCAGAATGGGTGTTGTGTATACCTATTTTGGGGGCGTCACAGTTAATATCGAGCTATAAAGTAAAGAGCCCCAGCCTCTCGGCCGTGACTTCTGTTGATGGGGGATGCACCGCCCAGGACTCTCCGTGTAGGGACGATTGCTTGATGGTGGCTGAACCCGACAGGGTACCAATGTGAGGTGTTGACACAAGTTGGTGTCCAGTCCTCAAGTTTGGTATCGAGCTTAGGGATATGATCTCCAAGGAGATCGGGAATAGAACTAGGAGGAGAGGCAGAGTAAATCCTTCGCTAGTGTGTCCTACCTAAGCTTATTTGTTAGTTGGTCAATATATAGGGATATTATGTGATATATTGATTTCCTTAATTAACCCTTGTTTTATGGCGATATTTGAGAATGTCGATTGAGAATATTAACAAGGGAGTAAATGAGACCGTGGAGATGCTTGTCTTTACCAACGAGGAGCGTCTGACAGTCGACAATGTTCCTCCCGCCCAACAACACCACCTGAGCAGATGATGAATGAGGGGATGTTTAGAAGTTTTTGCGATTAATGCAAAATCGACAGACGAGGAGACTACGTGTTCAAAATACGAGGAGGAAATGATAGCAATTCACCGGTGGTCACAAATGCAAGAAGTTCAAAGAGTTGGGACCACCGTAATTTAAGGAAAGCCGATCCGATCATGGCGTAAACATGGGTCAAAACAAATTACCAAGATATTCGATGTCTTGGGATGCACGGAGGAACGAAGGTTCCATTCGCCACCTTTATGTTCCGTGGAGAGCAAATTCGGGTGGGAATCGTGAAGCGTACCCATCCACCGTTGCCTTTCGGCGTATCATGGGAGACGTTTGAAGCGATTCAATAACAAGTACTTTCCCGAAAGTATTCGTCGTATGAAGGAAGTGGAGTTTATTAGGCCGGGCGAGAATAACATGGCGGTGTCCCAAGACGGCGAAGTTCATGAGTTATCGAGTTTGCACCTCATTTGGTGGAGAATGAGGAACGTATGACGCGGATGTTTCTTAGAGGTTTGAAACCCGGCATACGTTAGTATCTCATTTCTCATAAATTTTCTCTATTCGGATGTTGTCAACGAGGGCTCGATTGTTAGAAGCGAGATAACGATATGCGTTCAACCGAGGGACCATAACCAGATCATCTCAAGATAGCAGTCATCGAATAACGATAACCAAATGGAGAAAGAAGAATACGGACAAAAGGCGGTAACCACTCTTGGTGGTAATCGTGGCCATGAAAATAGAAGAAGCGAGTGGGGAGGAGATTTTAAAAGGAGATTCAACAACGACCATTTGAAGACGTCGGCCAAAGAAGAACTAGTTTTAAGGGAGGAGAACGACCACCGGTCGTATGTTACAAATGCGGAAAAGAGGGACATATCATTGGCAAACCGCGCGAACAGTTTAAGGTATGCTATAATTGTGGAAAAGAAGGACATATCGCCTCGAGATCATGCGATATCGAAACCAGATCAACGGAATGGTGACTCAAAAGGATGTCCCGAAAAAGTCAAAGTCAACGGTTCTTGGAAGAAGCGTTTGTCGTGGCCAAATCAAAATCGAGGAACCCGAACGAAGTTAGCACGGTTAGTTAATTATAAATTCTTACGAAGTTTATACCTTACTAGATATCTGGTTCTACCCATTCTTTTATCTCTCTTGCTTGCGCTCAACGTTTGAACTTGACTACGGAGAATTAAACTTTGACTTTATCTGTGGAGACTCCATTAGGAGAAACTTTCATTACATCCGTTGTTTAAAAATCTTGCTTGATTCAAGTTGGCACTATCACATTACCATTAACCTTATTTCTATAGAGATATTTGCTTTTGATGTGATTTTAAGGTTAACTACTCATCATACCAAATTGATTGCTTTTGTAAGGTTGTTAGTTTTCATATTCCTAAGCAACTTGTTATTCTAATTCAAGCAATCAAACCATTGTAGTCAAACATTTTCATATCGCCATGAAGTCATTCGCTTATTACGGATGTCAAGTTTTTCTTAGTCCATGTTATGGATTTGAATAAAGACACGTCGATTTGAATAATATTCTGTTGTTATTGATTTTTCCCCACGTATTTCTGAAGAATTTCTTGGTTTACTCCCAAAGTGATATTAAATTTTGTATCGACTTTGAACCCAGACAAAACTCATTTCTAAAATCTCATATCGAATGGCTCTATTGAACTTGAGGAGTTAAAAATTCAACTATAGAATTTGGTACCGAGCCTTTATCTTGTGACTTCCTTTGTGGAATGCACCGCGGACTCTGTAAGGGACGTCATATTAGTATGCGATAGTAAATCGATAGGTGTCATTGTGACGTCTTATCCAAGGTTGGGATATGAGTCACGATTGAGAACAACCTAAGTCGGTAATCTAAATGCGTAGCTTTCTGAAGCTTAGTTGGTTATTATCGGAGATTCGTTGAAAGATATTCTCGAATCGCTATTCCATTAACGCAAATGACTCGTAGAGATACAAAATTTGAATGGAGCAAGGAATGTGGGAAGAGCTTGAAGAACTCAAGAGGAGACTTATTTCAAAGACATGTTCGACCATGCCATCCTCGAAAAGCGAGCGTAGTAATGACGTGTTGAGTGAAGATCATATATAATCACGATAATGATATTGTCAAAGACTAATTTCGTATAATTTACAAATAATAGAGATGGAGATGAAAACTCTAGGTACCCACGTGATGATATCTGAGTATAATCGACTTTAATCGATAAAGTTAAAGCTGCTCGAGCCACCGGCCGGAGTGATGCGTATGAAGAAGAAAGTGCAAGAAGGAGCTATTCCTAAGCAAGAATTGATGAAGAAGGAATACTTGAGTCCACTTTAGACTTTGTGTTCCTAACGACTCGATTTGAAGTACAAGATTATAATGGAGGCATCAATGCTATTTGGGTTATTGTTGATAGATTAACCAAGTCTGCTCATTTCTTACAAATCCGTCAGAGACTTATTTCCTTGAGCGTCTTTCTTGTATGTCGTAAATCGATTGTGAGATTGCATGGCATGCCAGTATCCATAGTTTTAGATCGTGACCCAAGATTCACTTCATGATTTTGGGTTAGTTTAGTAGAAAGCTATGGGCGCGAATTTACGATTCAAGATGGCATACCATCCTCGAAACGGATGGCGATCGAAAGGACTACTCAAACTCTTGAAGATATATTAAGACTACGTGTCCTAGATTTCAAAGGAAGTTGGGATAAGTACTTTTGCCATTGGTGGAATTCTCATACAACAATAGTTATTAAACAAATATAGGCATGGTTCCATTCGAAGCATTATATGGATGAAAATGTCGTTCTCCAATATGTTGGGATGATGGGTGAAGCAACATTATTGGGACCTAGAGGATTAATCGTATGACTAATGATTCAAACAACGATATAAACCAAGACAAGATCGACAAAAGAGTTATGCGGATCTTCATCAAAAGACGTGGAATTTAATGTAGGAATCATGTATTGTTGCGAGTTGCTCCGTGGAAGGAGTTACAAGATTTGGGGAGAGAGGAAAGCTCGATCCACGATTTATTGGTCCATTTCAAATTCTTGACCGAGTAGGAAATGTAACCTATAGACTCATGAGTATGTCTCGTGTTCATAATGTGTTTCATATATCTGTGCTTTCAGTAAATATGTGAAAGACCCGAACCACGTTATTGAGTTAGAATGGGACGAGATAGCCAAGACTTAACGTATGAGGAGGTACTTGTCAAGATTTTGGATAGGAAGGAGCATGTCCTACGCAAAGGTCATACCACAAGTTAAAGTTTTGTGGAGGAATCATGCTTTATAGAGGAAATGACACAGGGTGGAAATGGAAATGAAAGCGAGGTATCCTCACCTTTTCAAAACACGAGTCGTCGTCCAATTTCGAGGACGAAATTTCATAAGGAGGGAGGTTGTAAGACCCCAAAATTTTTTAAATAAAAAGGAATTTCCTTTATTTATTATTTTGAAATAGTAAGGGTTGATTTGATTAATGTGGATAGTTAAGGGTTAAATCATAAATATTTCAAAATAAGCAAGTGGTTATAAAATATTCATTGTTGTTGGGGAATATTCATTTAGGTCGTGGAATATTAAATCTTTGTCGAGGAATATTAAATGCTGACGGTAGCGACCATGTGGGCCCCATAACGAAAGCGATTGGATGAGGAAAAGCGACAAAGTTTGGGTGGCTATAAATAACTGCGTAGTTATTACCAATTAAGGCCGTTGGAATACCCGGTGGTTAAAATACGATGTCTGCGTGGTTGCACGGTAAAGAAGACAGCACGGTATTACAGCAGTGTTGAAATTATTGATCCTTACGTAAGAAGACACTACTCAATAATTATTACACGATAATTCTTCGTTCAAGATTTTATTTTATTGATTCAATAATTGCTGCGTTGGTATTTTATATTATTGATGTTTCAATAATTGTCAACTGCAATAGTATTTCCATTATCGGATCAATAATTCATATTATTTGAATAATATTATTAGATAACATTATTGGCAATGTCTAGAAAGTTACTGTACAGGAGAGGTTTGGTCACCTAATTGCGCGCCCGATGAGGAGAGATCCTTATTGGAAAGCCCCTCTTTCTGAGGCGCACGGTTGTCATAAATGTGATTCTGTAATATTATTTGTGAATAATTAATTATTGATTCATATGATAAGGAAATATTTATTTTATATGAATATAAATGATGGATTTATTTATGTGGTTATTAATGAAGGAATTAAATGTTTTATTTGTATTTTGTCCGGATTGGAGGTATTAAAAGATCAAATCGGGTGTTATTATAGCTTTATTGTGTGAGTTATAATATTTAATCCGTAGTTGGATCGTTGTAATTTTTGGATATGTTATACATATATAAGTTGAGTATATGTCCACAAATTTTGAACCGTTAAAATGAGCGAATGATTTGTTATGAATTTTAAGAGGTGGTGATTCAAAATTAGGGTTATAATTGATTTTGGTGGAAAATTCTAGAATTGAGTGGGCCCCACTTGTGGTTGGTGAAAAATGTGCTGAATTTTATTTCAAATGTGGTGGGTGGCAATAGTAGCGAGTAAAGCCATCGTAGCAGTGTCAATCTCTTCTTGTACGGCTAACATTTTCCTATAAATAGAGGGCTAAGTTAGAATTGAAAATCACACGAAACAAAGTTTTCTCTTTCTCTCTATATTTATTGGCGTATTTTGTGAGTATTTAGATACTTTGAGAGTTCTTTATTGATTACAAGTTTCATTCAAGATCATCACTTGAATTCTTCCTTAGAAGTCTTCGATTCTTTGAGGTAAGGGATATTATTTTTTTTCAGTAATGATATTATTTCTTCATATCATTATCTTTGAAATGTTGATCTGAAGTTTTTATCAAATTTGGAACTTTTTTCATGCTCGGGGTTACTATTCATGAGTTACTATTCACGATTCTTATTCACAGTCTTACTATTCATGAAGCGTGAAAATGTTTTTTGTGGAATTTCTATCTTTTGGTGTCTGATTTACTTATTCACGTATATCTGCCTTATTCACGTATCTGACCTTATTCATTATCGGCCTATTCATCGAAAAATAAAATTTCTTCTTTTATTCAAAATATCTATTCGGATACTAGCTTTGATTGTATCCATGTTTTGATCATTCTTGAATTTTACACCACTATGATTATTTTTGAGGTATTGTTGGACATGGATAAAAACAAAGTGCGAATCCTTAATCCTTAATCCTTGTCATTTTGTTTCCTTTGGATTCGTTCTTTAAAAATATTTTCATCATCCTCGAGTCTTAAATGATGATATTATTGAATATCTTTGGCACAGAGTGTAAAGATGAATGATTTAGAAGAATATCTTTGGCACATAGTGCAAGATGAATGATTTCGAAGAATATCTTTGGCTGTAGTGCGAAGATGAAAGGTGTGTTTAAATGAACATGATGGATGATGAATATCTTTGGCCTTTAGTGCAAAGATGAGCAGTGTTGAGATGAACATGACCGATTGATGAATATCTTTGGCACAGTGGTGCAAAGATGAATATTTGATTTGAGATGAATATTGATTGATGTTACTGGGATAAAATATTGATGATGGTTTGTTAAATTCATAGATTATAGTAGATTTCATTCTCTCGTAACTCTTACATGAATTATTATTTCATTGCGAATATTGATCTGAAACTTGTTGTCTATTGTATTCTATCAAATTTTTCCCTGTTGGAGACTAACGATAATTTGTTGTATATTATCTTAGTCATAGTATTCTTTACTGGGCTAGTTGAGCTCACCCTTTTCCTTGTTGTTCCATTTTTCTTCTCAGGAGGCGAGAATGTAGCGAGTATGAGTCGGGGTATGGAATGAAGGTTTTAGAAAGGATTGTTTAGTAGTCCTCACCATTTTTGTAAAATAATGTATCAATAAATGTGATGAGGATTTATTTGAGTATAAATATTGTCTAGAAGATAATATTTGTATTTAAACTCATTAATATATATTATTAAGTATTTCACACGACATTTGTATTATTGAAGTTGTAGTTGCTTCTTGTACCATGTATTTGGCATTTCGAAATGGGTGTTGTGTATACCTATTTTGGGGGCGTCGCGAGATAATATGAATTATTGCTACGATAATGAAAGATAATGAGTGTAATGTGATTATTGAAACAACGACAATATAAAATATCAACGCAGACAATTATTAACTCGATAAAATAATCTTTGAGCGATTAATTCAGTAACCATTATTGAGTAGTGCCTTCTTACGTAAGAATCAATAATTGGTGCAATACCAAGTGCTCTTGCTCAACAACGGCGTATTAGTGTGTTTTAACCACCGGTATTCCAACAAAGATTAACGTAATAACTGCTGCTTATTTAAAAACAACTTATATTTGTCGTTTTCTTCATCCAATCACTTTCCGTTATGGGGCCTGGCATTGGTCGCTACTGAGTCGCATACGAATATTCCCAAAGCATCATGAATATTCCACGACACCAAACGAATATTCCCTAAAGCGATAATGAATATTTTATAACCACTTCATTATTTTGAAATATTTATGTATTTAACCCTTAACTATCCACATTAATCAAATCAACCCTTACTATTTCAAAATAATAAATAAAGGAAATTCCTTTTATTTAAAAAATTTCGAGGTCTTACATCAAATAAATACATAATCATTTACATAAGTTATATAACAATAATTATAACCATGTTGATCAATTCACCTTTACACTTAAGCTAAAATATTCAATTGTAAATTCAATGGTCATGATCATATCGGTCCAACAATTCAACTTTTGCACTCTTCGCCAAAAGAGAACCTATAATTATCACTATCATACCAATAATTTACCCATCTTTACACTCAAGTCAAAGAGAAATATCATCATTAGGGTTATAAGAATGTTATATAAAAATAATATAATCAAAACATGGTTTTAATTTCAAGAGTAAGATTCATTAATCAACGATAATTTGGTGGAGAAGAAACCAATTTGTTGTGAATAGTACCCGTAGATCCGTGACATAGTCCACATATGTATGCATAGTAACCTCGACACGAAAAAGATAAAGTTTCATAATAAAATTCATATCCATATTTATAACACCTTAATCCAAATGTTATAAATCACTTAGAAATCTCATAATCTAATATTATTCATATTATAATAATATTTTAATCATTTCTCAAACTTATAAACAATTTAATTAAATTGTTTACACTTTCTTAATTAATGCATTTAATCATCATAAAATGCCAAACTCATAAAATTTCATCACCAATAACTAAAACCCTCATCAAAAATCAGACATACCTCATATATGATTCTCAAATCATAAAATCATATTTTCTAATTTTCTTACTTCACATAACATATTTAATTCATTTCTTTCATAACTAGAACATTTTCATGAAAAATACCAAATCATTCTAAAAATATTTCTTTTAAGGATTTAGCATAAAATAGTCCCATATTGAACATATATTTTTCTCAAAATTTTAAAAATTCATTTACTATTTTTCATATGGCCAAAACCAATGAATATTTAAACATTTATCATAAATTGTACTTTTATCCAAAAATTTGAAATTCACAAAGTACAGCGATATTATATAGATGTACTCTCGATAAAAATTATCAATTTTGGAATTAACCTTGAGGAGTTATAAATAGTTACTTTTAAAATAGTCTTTTCTCATAAAATTCATAACTCCTAATCTATACATCCAAAAATACCTCAAAATAATCCTAGTGGTGTAAAATTCAAGAATGATCAAAAAACATGGATACAATCAAAGCTAGTATCCGGAATAGATATTTTAGAGCGAAAAGAAAAATTTTCATTTTTTAATGAATAGTGCCGTATTCGTGAATAGTCTTCAGTATCACGTGAATAGTCTTGACAATATCGTGAATAGTAACTCAAACACCAAAAGATAGAAATTCCACAAAAAAACATCTTCACGCTTCATGAATAGTACTGTGAATAGTAACTCGTGAATAGTAACTCATGAATAAGAACTTCGTGAATAGTAACCCCATGAATAGTAACCCAGAACCGAAATGAAAAAGTTCCAAATTTGATAAAACTTGGATCAACATTTCGTATAATGATATTGAAGAAATAATATCATTACAAAAAAAAAATATCCCTTACTATCCCTTACCTCAAAAAGAGCGGCACTTAGTGGATATCGGATATATTGACTGAAGGAAACTTGCACCGATGAATATCAACTCACCAAGTATCTAAATACTCACAAAATACACTTAATAATCTAGAGAAAAGAAAGAAAACTTATGTTTACGGTGTGATTTTCAATTAACAGCCTCTTATTTATAGGAAAATTTTAGCGGACTTGACTGTGACTTTGATGGCTTTACTCCTTTCTTATTCCCACCCACCACATTTGAAATAAAATTCAGCACATTTCTTCACCAACCACAAGTGGGGCCCACTCAATTCTAAAATTTTCCACCAAAATGCTAAATTCGGATACTTGACAATTTTTGAACCATTCACCTCTTAAAATTCATAACAAATCATACGTTCATTTTAACGGTTCAAAATTTGTGGACATATACTCAACATATATATGTATAACATATCCAAAAATTACAACGATCCAACGGTCGGATTAAAAATTATAACTCACGCAATATATCTCAAAAAACACCGGTTTAATTTTTTAATATCTTCATTCCGAAAACAAAAATCTTGATAAAATACCTCAACATTAATTCCTTCATTTATAACCACATAAATAAATCCATCATTTATATCCACATCAAATAAATATTTTCTTATCATATAAATCAATAATTAATTATTCCCCGAATAATATTACGTAATCACAATTATAATGACGAGTGAGTTCGTGAAAGAGGGGCTTTCAATAAGGATCTCTCCTCGGGCGCGCAATTAGGTGACCAAATCTCTCCTTAAGCGAACTTTCTAGACATTTGCCAATAATGTTATCTAATAATATTATTCAAATAATATGAATTATTGATCGATAATGGGAAATCTTGTGCGGTGACAATTATTGAAGCAATGATAATATAAAATACCAACGGCATGACGATTATTGAATCAATAAAATAAAATCTTTGAGCGATAATTCGTGTAACAATTATTGAGTAGTGCCTTCTTACGTAAGGATCGATAATTGATGCAATCTGCGTGTCTTTCTTGTTCAACAACGCGTATTAGTGTGTTTTAACCAACGGTATTCAACGATACTTGATGTAATAACTCTGCTATTTATTTATAAAACTCGAACTTGTCATTTTCTTCATTCGGCGGTTATTTTGTTATAGGGCCCCTGAATGATGGCTATTTATCGTCGTATTTAATATTCCCTCAAGCGGAAAGAATATTCCACGACCAACGAATATTCTCCCACAACGATGAATATTTTATAACCACTTGTGTATTTTGAAAAAAATTCATATATCACCCTTAACTTTAACTTTTATCAATTTAACCATTTCTTGAATAGTAATTATAAGAAAAATTGAATACTTTTATTTCATAAAATTCGAGGTCTTACAATGACGTTGGCTTGAACTGAAGAAAGATTATGATCATACCATCCAATACCATCCTGGAAAGCGAATTAGTGGTAGGTGACGCATTGAGTAGAAGATCGTATACAATCTGAGTGCGATATTGTCATGAAGAGCCCATTTTGTGTGACTTGCAAAGGATGGAGATAGAGTTAAAGACTCAGGGACCCATGTGATGATGGCGAATATCTGAGTAGAAACAGAGCTTTAATCGATAAAGTTAAAAATTGCTTTCGAATTCTGAGACACAGGTTGATCGTATGAGGAAGAAAGTCTGAAGAGGTGTTATCTTGGGCAAGAATCGATGAAGAAGGAATACTTGAGTCGACTCGGACTTTGTGTTCTAACGACCACGATTTAAAGTATAAAATCATGATGGGCGCATAACACTGCCGTTGCAATCCATCTGCAGGAGTACCAAATGTATCATGATATTAAATAAATACATTTTGGTGGAAGCAATATGAAGAGAGATATCGCTGTTTATCTCGAGGTGTCTAACTTGTCAAGGCGAGTTAAGCGGGCATCAGTACGAAAAGGTCCATTACAACCACTTGAAATTCTAGAATGGAAGTGGGAGCACATTACCAATGGATTTAAATTCTGCGGTCTTCTCCTAAGGTTTCTCAAGGCGTAGATGCGATTTGGGTCATTGTTGATAGATTGACCAAGTCTGCTCATT
Source organism: Panax quinquefolius (assembly GCA_020205615.1). Classification (NCBI taxonomy): domain Eukaryota; kingdom Viridiplantae; phylum Streptophyta; class Magnoliopsida; order Apiales; family Araliaceae; genus Panax; species Panax quinquefolius. Next base: position 3,975,722 of record CM035168.1, read on the forward strand.
TCTTACCGTCTGAAACTTATACACTTGAACGTCTTGCTTTATGTGTACATAAACGAGAGTTGTAAGACCGCACATGGTATGTCGGGTATCATATAGTTTACGATCAAGACCCAAGATTCACTTCACGATTTTGGGTTAGTTTGCAAAAAGCTATGGGCGCAGACTTACGATTTAGGCTTTCGGCATATCATCCTCGATTTTAGACGGACGGTGAAAAGGACTATTCAAACTCTTGAAGATCTATTAAGACTCTGTGTCCTTGATTTCAAGGGAAGTTGGGACAAGTTCTTACCATTGGTGGAGTTTTCCCTACAATGTAACATGGTTATCAAGCAAGTATTGCATGGCTCCATTCAAGCGTTGTATGGAAGAAAGTGTCGTTTTCGAAGATCTTTGGGATGAGGTGGGTGAAGCAACGTTGTTGGGACCGGAGTTGATGCGTATGACTACTGGAAAAGATTCAAACGATCCGACGGCGTATAAAAACCTCACAAGATCGATAAAAAGAGTTATCTTTGATCTTCATCGAAAGGACGTGGAATTCGATATAGGAGATCATGTGTTGTTGCATGTTGCTCCATGGAAAGGAGTTACGAGATTTGGAAAGAGAGGAAAACTCGAATCCTCGATTCATCTACCCATTTTAATCCTCGATTGAGTAGGAGCTCATGGCCTATAGATTAAACTTTACCGCCAAGTATGTCTCGTGTTCATAATGTTTTCACATATCCATATTACGTAAATATGTGAAGGGACCAGAACCCACATTATTGAAGTTAGAGCCGGACGAAATAATGAAAGATTTGACGTATGAAGAGGTTCTGTTCAAATCTTGGATAAAAGGAACATATTCTATGCTCGAGGTTATACCTCAAGTCAAAGTTTTGTGGAAAAACCACGATGTTGAGAAAATGACTTGGGAGTTAGAATCGAAATAAAATCAAGGTATCCTTACCTCTTGACATGCACCGGTCGTAACCTAATTTCGAGGCAAAATTTCATAAGAAGGGAGGTTGTAAGACCAACTTTTATAAATAAAGATGAATTTTCTATAAATATTATTTTTGAATATTATGGAGTAAAATTGATATAATGTTATAGTTGTGGGTAATATTTATAAATTTTTCAAAGTAAAGCAAGTTGTTATAAAATATTACGTTTGGTGGGGAATATTTTTTTCAGTAAAGGAATATTAATATACGTGGCACAATCATTAGTGGACCCTAGCAGGAATTATTGTCGGATTGAGAAAACGACAAAAATACTTTATGAGAAATAACTCATGGAGAATTATTACCAATTAAAAGCTGTTGAACTACCCTAGTAGTAAAAATACGATGTCTGGCGTGGTTGCATAGTAGCACACGGTATTGATTATTGATGCTTTACGTGAAATCACTCAACTATACTCGATTATTGCTACGATGAATTGTTGCATCATATATGGCGCCCCCCAAAATAGGTCCATTCCATCCAACCCATTTTGAGTGCGCCAAATACATAAATGCAAATAACTACAACTTTATTATTACAACATATAAAGCTGTGAGTTTTAAATCTGAGATATTGCCATCTAGACAATATCCACACATCAAATAAATCCCCACCATAATTATTGATACATTATTTTACAAAATGGTGAGGACTACTAAACAACTCTCTTTAGAACCTTCATTCCATACCCACCAGTAGTACTCACTGCATTCTCGCCTCCACGAGAAGAAAAATGGAACAACAAGGAAAAGGGTGAGCTCAAGCTAGCCTAGTAAAGAATATTATGACTAAGATAATATACAACAAATTATCGTTAGTCTTCACGGGAAAAATCTAATAGAATACAATGAGGCAACAAATTTTAAATCAATATTAGCGGTGAAATAATAATTCATTAGAAGAGTTAAGTAGAGAATGCAAACTACTATCTTACATATGAATTTAAAGTTCATCGTCGATATTTTATCCTGTAACATCAATCAATATACATCTCAGAATCAAATATTCATCTTTGCACTTCTGAAGCCCGAAGATATTCATCGATTAATCAAGTATTCATCTAAACACACTGCTTCATCTTTTCTTCGGGCCAAAGATATTCTTGAGAATCATTCATCTTTTTTGCTACGTGCCAAAGATATTCCATAATATCATCATTTAAGGTGAAGATGATGAAAATATTTTAAAAGCGAATCCAAAGAAACAAAATGACAAGGATTAAGGATTAAGTACTTTGTTTTATCTACATCCAAAATACCTCAAAAATAATCACGATTGGTGTAAAATTCAAGAATGATCAAAACATGGATACAATCAAAGCTAGTATCCGAATAGATATTTTAGACAAAAAGAAGAAATTTTATTTTTTCGATGAATAGTCTAAGTATCGTGAATAGTCTAGTATCGTGAATAATAACTCAAACACCAAAAGATGAAATTTTCCAAAACATCTTCACATTTCATGAATAGTACTTTCGTGAATAATAACTACGTGAATAGTAACTCGCGAATAGTAACTCGTGAATAGTAACTCATAAATAGTAACTACGTGAATAAATAACCCCGGCATGAAAAAAGTTCCAAATTTGATAAAATTTCCAACCAATATTTCGGCATAATGATATTGAAGAAATAATATCATTTTCGAATAAAATAACATCCACTTACCTCGAAGAGCGATTGCTTACAGTTGAAAATTTGATATAGGCTGTGACTTGAACTTGCAATCAGTATAGCAATACTTCAAAGTATACTCAAATACTCACAAGAATCGCTTTCGATAATATAGAGAGAAAACTTGGGTTTAATTGTGTGATTTTCAATTCTTGAACCCTAAGACCCTATTTATAGGAAAATGCTTGAACACCAAGCGAAAAATTTAATATAATATTAATATAATTATACAAATTTTCCTTAGCCCACCTTTTTTGGTCAAAACACCAGCCACATGTTAATGATGTCCAAAAATACAAAATGTTTTCTTAACAAAAATAATTTAAACTCCAAAATCAATTCACCACGATATCTAAAACTTCAATAATTCATAATAAATAGCCATGTTATCGTAAAAAATTCGAATCTTTATGAGTTTTTATAGGAAATTCAATTCTCTACAACTTTGGTAAGAAAGATTTTTCAAATTCCAAGCAGAAATTGACCCCGAAATCCACAAACGGACAATTTCACGGTTTATAATCAAATTTCAATCAAGAAATGGGGTCCACTGAGCACACAAAAACATGTATTAATCATTTAATGCAGCAAGAATACTCTTCCTCCTCATATATACTCCATATATCCCACATTCATTATAAAAATATCTTTGATTAATATATTAT